>JAQIUQ010000008.1:67500-132500 GCA_030378365.1 Hybognathus amarus | reverse complement strand
AATTTGTGCATCAATAGCATCATATTGGTAATTTACTTGGTATTGTCACAACTTCTCATATCAGAAATTTGCCAGAACTGATTTTCTGGTATTTTACTGGTACTGTATCATCTTCCTACATGATATCAAAACAGTAATCACCCCTAATGTAAAAACTGCAAGGGGTTATAGATGACTCAGTGTACTATGTATCTGAAGGAGTGTACAGTACCATCAGCTGACCATGAGATAATATTGAATCATTTAGGCAATCTCTGATCAAAGGTTTCAGTTTGATGAAAATGAAACTATTCCGGCTTCAAATTCAGACACATATATGCTTCCCAAACACAATTTATCTTAGCATTAGGCTACAAACTGTATGATATCATGAGAGCATTTTTTAAAGAGTAAACATAGTTGTGTAGCTATAAAAATAAATGAAAATAAAACCACATTTTAGCCACTGAACAGCAAGCATACTGCCACTGATAACATAAATCACTCTTAATGGACATCAGACGATAGAATTGCAAATTGTCAGCAAGTAAAAAAAAGAGGTTTCTTACATTTCGGCTAAAGTAAACATCTGTTCTGGTGACGCGCGCTTTTCTGCACATTCGCATTGCATAGAGAACTGAAGAGAAGTTTGGGTCTCTGACTCCATCCCTGTGGATAAAAATGCGTAAATAAATAAATAAGTATTTATGCGTTGTGTGTTTTCATAATTGCCTCGTAATATCGTTAATTCTGTCCACTCATATTTATCACTTCGGTCATTTCATTTTCACGGTTTTGACTCAATTTTCAGAAAGGCTATCAGAAAATTCAAAGTGAACATTGCAGGTTGAAACTTTGATTTTACATAAACAAATCAAGAATTTAAACGTGTAATTTAACCTCTGAAAAAAAGAATAAAGAAAAGAAATGTTTTTACACTGTATGTGCAGCTTCCCTCTTTAAACAAATATTTGAATGTAGGCTATTTGCAAAGATCGATTTCAGTAGCCTACGTAATAATAATAATAATAATAATAAGTAATATAAGCAATACATACAAATAAATAAAACATGTCAATTACCTGTTCTTGAACTCTTCATTGTAGGCTGTTTTGAGAGTGGTTCTATCAGTAATGTCTCTCCTGTTGCTTTCCACCAGCCACTCTATAAAGTTCAATCCAACTAAAACGCAAGTCAGCTTTAGAAAGCTTTTTCTGTACCATGCTTCTTGCCGTTGGTTGGTATCGTGATCTCTGTGGTAATGTAGCCTACAGTAAGAGTCAGTAATGATTCACACTGGCTGGCTTTCAAAATGAAAGCGCAGTTTCAGCGGAAGTTAGACGGAGGAAACGAAACTTAAGATCTACGGTAGGTTTGTTCTAAACAATAAAAACGTAACATATAGGCTACACTTCGTTTACTTCTGTTAAAGAGATACCTTTTAGGAAATGTCCGAAGCGCTAGTAGGATAAATTAAAGGAGTATAAAGTACATTATTTTATGAAACTTTATACAAGAGCTCGGCGAGGTTAAAGTGCACTCTCTGGTGGTCAGGTGCTCAAATACACCAATTCTTGAAAAGTTGATGTTCGTTTGTGATGGGTGTAGTAGGCTGTTTCATTTAGGCCTATCATTGTCCGTTTTGCTTTTGCTTATAAAGGGAATTGCGGCAGTTACGAAAAATAGGCATATACAGGACAGGCTGTTTCACATACGGGGTAATTTAAAAGACAACACTGGAACAACGGATTTCATGAGGGCTACTCTATCGCGTAGTTTGTTTGTTTTGCGTGTTGCCCAAGGACAATGTTCTTGCAGTTGCATCCCATTCAGAGACTAAACTCAGGTAAAATAAAATGTTATTGCAAAAACTAGTGCAGCTAATACTATGGGGATGTATTTATACCCCAGCAGTTTTGCTTCGGTGGCAGTTGGTAACTGCGGTTATGCATCTACATCGGAGAAAGGTCGTATCCGTTTCACAAAAGGTAAATGAGTCTTTGATGTCCCCGTTGTGTGCAGGCTTTGTGGCTCAGTGCTTCATGTAGGTTGTCTACAAACTTTGGTGGTTCAATCCCCGTTTCCTGAGGAAGTGTCCTTGAGCAAGCAACCTAACCTCAGCTGTATGGCGCTCGCTTTGTGTCATTTCATTCCTACCAAGCTTAAAGACGTGTTAACGTGAATGTGGAGAACGTCTTCCCCGTCATAAAGGGATGGTTCGGAGTAAAATTAACCTAGGGTCAAAATGGTTTCTGAATGGTTAAGGCTGAAATAACAGGGATTTCATCAAGTAACAATGTTCCTGAATCAACATCCTTTTGATCATGGAACAACATTTCCATTAGATTTATTCCTATAAGAGTAGGGCCCTATAAAATCCGTTTTATTTTTTCCCAAATTCCATTTTATTTTTCCCCAAATTCCGTTTTTTCCGTTTTAATTTTTGCAAATTCCGATTTTTCCGTTTTAATTTTTGGGAATTCATTTTTTTTTACCCTTTACTGTTATTTTAGTTGTAAAAAGAGTGCTTTTTATTCCGTGATCGCAGAAATTATAGGGCCCTATAAGAGTTAGTATCTAGTTCAGGCTATAACCAATGCAGTGCCTAAGCTCCAGGTAAAGTTTACACAACCAATGAATGTTTTGAGTGTTGGCCTAGTCCAATTATTAATTATCAAAGGAGTTTTTGCTGTAGTTTCATCAGTCAAAACACAAACTTATTCACTTTCTTTATAATCTATTCACACTTTAAATAAAATAGTTTTGTTTGTCATAAAGGAAAAGAGTGAGAGTGAATCCAATTGGCTTTATGCACAGCTGCACTAGGCTACTTCCTGAACTTCAGCCGGCTCCTTGTTTCCTGTCTGCCCGGTAATTCAGGTGTGTCTGATTATTGTTGCCATGACTACTGAGGTCAGGCACACCCAAATTAATCAATTTGTCCAATAATGGCAGACAGGAAGCAAGGAGCTGGCTGAGGTTCAGGAAGTAGTGCAGCTGGGCATAAAGCCAGTTGTTCCATGGGTCAGTAATTTTTTTCTACTTACAGCCTATTTAGGAAGTGGAAATGGTAAAATAAATGCTCTTCTGCTGCCACCTACGGTAACACTTTATTTGAAGGGTGTGCATAAGGCTGTCATGACACTGTCATAAACATGACACAACACCTGTCATGAACATGAAGGAGTCTCTATGAATGTTTATGACTGTTGTCCTTAAGTGTCATTCGGTAAATTATGACACATTTAATTCAAAGTTGACATTGTTTAAAATGTCTTTGTTATGACAACTTGACATTAATCAAGAAATCATAACTAGACCAACGTGTTCCACTTTACTTGAGGTAAAGGGAAATATTAATGACACTGTTTTGTTAAAGCATTTGACAGTCTAATAACCCATAACGACATCTTTATAACTAGTGCAATGTGTTCCACTTTACTTGAGGACAAGTCAAATATTCATGTCACAGTTATAATGGTGTCATGACAACCAAAGTTAAAACCAACCATAACATATGATAGGGTTATGTAATGTTAACACATTACAGGTTAACAGGTTATGATTTCTTGGTTATGTCAAGTTGTCATAATCAAGACATTTTTGTATTGGTTAATATCAATATGTCATAACAAAGACATTTTTTGTCTTGGTTAATGTCAAGTTGTCATGACAAAGACATTTTTGTCTTTGTTAATGTCAAGTTGTCATAGCAAAGACATTTTAAACAATGTCAACTTTGCATTTAAAGTGTCATAATTTACCGAATGACACTTAATGACAACAGTCATAAACATTTATAAAGATTCCTTCATGTTCATGACAGGTGTTATGTCATGTTTATGACAGTGTCATGACAGCCTTATGCACATCCCTTCAAATAAAGTGTTACCCCACCTACTGATTAAAGTGTCCATCTCATCTCATTCTGTTAAAGGTCCCGTTCTTCATGATCCCATGTTTCAAACTTTTGTGTAATGTTGTTGTTAAAGTATAAATAATATCTGTAAAATTATAAAGCTCAAAGTTCAATGCCAATCGAGATATTTTATTTAACAGAAGTAGCCTACATTCGAACGGCCCGTTTGGACTACATCCCTCTACTTCCTTCTTTAATGACGTCAGTAGAACAGTTTTTTGACTAACGTCCGCCACAGCAATGCTAGCACAAGTCTTGATGTGATATTTACATCTGGAAGACGTATTTTTAAGAGTGTTTGCTCACCTGCAATACGTCTATAGGACATTTCCTGTCAGATGTCAAATAGATGATGTACACCCCGGTATAGCCTAGACACGTTGATTGTGACAATAATAGCCATCTAAAAAAACATGTGTTGGCAATAATCTTTCCCCTATGGTGTCTATATGTACTTACGGCCTTGGAAGTTTCAGACTGATATATAACATGGAAAACATTATAATATGTAAAACATTTACCTTATGTAAAAGCTGTTTCTGAAAAGTAAGTGCTTTAACTGCTAAATGTATTTTTTATTTTGCCTTGAACATGTACGTAGGGATGTGTTACTCATATTAAACACTAGATGTCAGTCTTAACCTTAACAAAAAACGAAAATGTAGCCAGAAGTTTTGTAAATCATAAAAGATTTCCCATTAGATTGAACATTTATGCTAATATAGTCAATTCTACATTTACCATGTCTAATATACATTTTTAAAATCTGACCAGTTAAAAATGAGTATCAGTAGGGGCCTATGCTGTAGTTTTTTTATTTTCTACCCCTGATCTGCCTCTCACTGTGATAAAGGGTGATATGGGTGGTTAGACGTTAAGAGTATGTCCGTCTGTGGTAAAGAGGATGCTTGAGGTTCTTATCAGTTCCTGCTTTTGCCTCTTATGACCCAGACAGACTGGAGAGCCCCTCTTCAGCTGCCTGCCCTGCCCAGGATGAGTGCACCCTGCCGGGCCAACACTCCATCGTTACACCCTTATCTCCACCTGTGGAGGAATTCTCCTGCCATATATGCCGCTCTCCTACTACTGTGTGCACGACCGATGAGGCCGAGTGTGCTGTATAGCATCTGAGAATGCGCGTGTAGGCATAAAAAGTCTCAATTCGTGGTTAAGTAGTTTGAATGAAGGGTGTGTGTCTGTTTTGGGTCTCTTCCTCTGAAAAGATGTTAAAACTTCTCATCTCTTTCTGGCTTTGATGCTTTAAGACTCCATTTTTATAGACTGTTTGGACTGATAATCTCTGTTTACAAGCTTTACCTTTATTTACAGCGCTGTTTACGAGCTATTCTTCCTCTTAGTGTTGGGAAAGAAAGCAGGAAGGAGGAGGGAGGGAGAGTGGGAGATGAGAGGAGAGGAAAGAGTGTTTGTTGAGGAATGCAAAGTGGTGATGTGCAGGTTATGGTGTGTTTGAGTGAGTGTGTATTGTAGATAGTAAAACTAGGAGAGTCATGAGAAGGTTAAGAGCAGTGTTGTACTTCCCTGAAAAACTCATGATAGATCAAAGGGGGTCTGTCTGGTCCCTCTTCTGTGTAACTCTGTGACGAGCTGATTTCTTTCTTGCATAACTAAAACTTTCATCCATCACTGTGACATGAGCTGATCCCTTTCTCTGAGATTATCAGCTTACTTTTTCTCTCTAATTGTATGCGTATCCTTGAACTGATCCCAATTTCAGTGATTAGAGCTCATCTATATCAGTGACACTGATTTAAACTGATCCCCTTTTTTGAGTAACGATGATTTAAGCAATTTTTTTCTTTATGCGAGATGTTTTCAGTGATCAGGGATTTGAGCGATTTTAGCTGATTCTTGTCCTTGAGCTGATCTCAATTTAATCCAATCTTTTAACAGTGTTTTGAGCTGACCACTCTTGTTCAGTTTAACCCTTTTTTAGTGATTCTGTTCCCTCTTGCCTTAAGCTGATCCTGTTTTCAGTGAAGTGATTTGAGATGATCTCTACCTGAACTTCTCTAGATGACAGCGACTTGAGCTGATCCGCATTTTAGAGGAGTGATTCAAGCTGTTCTCTATGTCAGTGACAGTGATTTGATTTGACAGTGAATTTATTTTTAAGAAAGTACCATAGACATAATAAATTATAGAAAACCCGCTGACCGCTAAAATAACTTCTCCATCTTGCCACTGACACTATAGTGGTTCGAAGTGGTTCATTGGCTCGTAATCATAGGGGAACCATTTTAAGTGCCATATAGCACTTACCTTTTCATATGGTGCTATGTAGAACCATAAGAGGTTCCATAGAGCATGTTAACCACCCCAGAGAACCACTGAAGAACCAAACTGGATTTAGTGGTGCTACATAGCACCATGACGCACCGCAAAGAACCCCTGAAGAACCTTTTTTCCAAGTCATGCGACTTCAAGTCCACAACCCTGATGTATATATACATCAGGGTTGTGGACTCGAGTCAGCATGACTTGGACTAACTGGACTCGAGTCCCAAATTTCGATGACTTGTGACTTGACTTGACATATTCAAAGATGACTTACGACTCGGACTTAGACAACAATGACTCCGATTTGACTCGGACTTGAGCTCTGTGACTTGGAAAAAGTTGACCTACCTTCTAAAACCACAGATCAGAGTTGTAATAATCACTGACTGTAGTATAGAATTGTCTCTTTTCCCCTACAACAAACGCATATTTTAGCCTATAGGTAACTATAAAGTCCTCTCCCTGTTCACCAGCCACTCACTTTCATGTCTTTCGGGAGAAATGGATGGATTTACGTTCACGTTTTGTAAATGACTGACACCTAGCCCCAAAAAGTGTCATGTGACGCTTGATACGTCGCCATGGAAAAAGGAATGTTGTAGTACAATTACTGTCGCGTTAACAAAATTATTTAACCAGGGACTCAAATATTTTAAACTTAATGTGTAGCAAATCATGATTAATTTTGCCAATGAACAGTTACTTCTCATTTTTTATTTTCAAAATTCGGTAACGCTTCCTTTTACAGTCCAGTTACCCATGTAAATACTATGTACTTATTTTAGTAACTACAATTACTGGGTAATAACTAGTACTAACCCTAAACCTACCCCTGTTCCATGTACTTACCTTAAATTAGCCAATACTTTCTAGGTAAGTACACTGTAAGTACACTGTAAGTACTGTACTGTAAAAGGAAGCGTTACCTCAAAATCTTTATTGCCACTCTTCACATTCAGCCAATTAGACAACCAACCAATCAACATCCACTAAGTTTGAATAAATATGATAATATTATATATTATAATACTATATCATTTTTTAAAAGCCTTCCTCTTATAAATTAGTATACATTTCATTTACTATAGTAATTAACACTGAGACTAATGACTAAACAAAGCACTAATGACTTGTTTAAGACTTGAAGCTTAAACTCGAGGACTTGCCACTTGACTTGGACTTGTCTGTCTTGACTCGGGACTTAACTTCAGACTTGAATGCAAAGACTCAAGACTTACTTGTGACTTACAAAACAATGACTTGGTCTCACCTCTGCTATACACTACAGGATGTATTGACGGATCACTCCCACAGTCTCATCCCAATTCGTCATATAACTGACGTCTTGGGATGTCTTTTGACCATTCGTCAATATACGCCTTTTCAGGCCCCCTTAAACGTCGGTAGATGACGATCCCGGGCCGTCATACAACTGACGCTTTACCTTTAACGTCAGTTAGCTGACGGGGTTGGGTTTAGGGTTAGGTTTAGGTCTGGGGTAGAGTTAGGATCTGATAACGTCATCTACCGAACGTTTAAGGGGGCCCTAAAAAGGTGTATATTGACGAATGGTCAAAAGACATCCAAAGACGTCAGTTATATGATGAATTGGGATGAGACTGCTCTGTCATTTACTATAGTAATTATCACTGAGACAGTCATTTGTGCAAAAAGCACTAATGACTTGTTTAAGACATGAAGCTTAAACTCGAGGACTTGCAACTTGACTTGGACTTGTCTGTCTTGACTCGGGACTTGACTTGGGACTTGAATGCAAAGACTCACAAGACTTACTGTGACTTGCAAAACAATGACTTGGTCTCACCTCTGCTATACACTACAGGATGTATTGACGGATCACTCCACTGACTTCACTCCTATTGGTTGTCACTCCCAAAAGTGGCTCTTCATTTGCATAAAGATAAATATATCTCAACTTGTGGCATTGCTGGACACGCCTACATCCTGTTGCCAATGGTCACATTTGGCCTTGTTGCCGGAAATCGCCAGCTCTTCATTTGAGGAATGGGATCATGTGGCTTTGTTGCTGCGTGTCACTGGCAATGTGAACGCAGCTTGATAGTAATTTGAGGTGATTTCTCTCTCTTATCTAATCCTCTCGATCTGTGCCTGTGACTTTAACTGAACTCTTTTCTCGGGCTAATTCCTTATTCAGTGACTGTGATTTGAACTAATTTCTCTCTATAAATGATTTACCAAATCTCTATCCTCTGATACAGTGATTAGAGCTGATCTCTCTATCCATGACAGTTTCCATCCATCTTGTTCATTTTTGACGCATTTTTAGTGACTGATTTGAGCTGATCCCCTTTCACTGATGAGCTGATTTGAACTAATCTCTCTCTGTAAATGATTTAAGCAAATCTCTGTCCTTGAGCTGATCCCCTTTCAATACAGTGACTCATGAGTTCACATAATCATATCGAGTAGATGCATATTGGCAGGCTGTTGGAGAGGGCTGCTAGGATGGGAATTTGGGCCGAATCCAGAGTACTCCTCCATATTCATGAGGAGGATTTGGGGTTGTAAACTGACATGGGACAGAGGTGAGTCGGCTATCCTCCTCCCTTGCTGCGCCTCCAAAACTTTGTCAATAAAACAGCATTTTGATCTCTACCACAGTGACTTGAGCTGATCCCTATTTGAGTGAGAATGATTTAAAGGGATACCCAACCAAAAATACAAATTCTGTCATCATTTACTCACCCTCAAGTTGTTGCAAACCTTTATGAGTTTCTTTCTTCTGCTGAACACAAAGGAAGATATTTTGAAGAACCATTGGAACCAAACAGTTGCTTGGCACCATTGACTCCCATAGTAGAAAAAAAATACTATGGAAGTCAGTGGTGCCCACAACTGTTTGGTTCAATCATTCTTCAAAGTACCTTAAATGAATTTGTTTTGAGCTGATCCTTCTATCTGAACCAATCCTGACTTGAGCTAAACCCTTGAGAGTGAATTGAGATGATCCCTGTTTTCAGTGACAGTGATTTAAGCTCAGCTGATCTCTCTATTTGAACTAATCTCTCTTTATTTTTTTGTATTTTTTGTATTTATTTATTTTTTAATAATAACAAACCGGATGACAGCATGAATAACAATAAAATAAAAAATAAAAAACCACACAAGCACACAAAGGACACAAGAAGGGGTAACTTAAAGGAACATACAATAAACCCCAGCAGCCAATTGCAGCACAGAATAATGAATCATCAATTCAAATCAATTCTTTTAGAGCTTGGGCTGTATTCTAGCCCCATTAATCCTTGCAGTGCTGCGTTCTAAACAAGCAATCATAGTGAAAAGACAGCAGCCAGAATCTTCTAAGATCCATGTCAGGAGTGAACCATTTGCTGTATAATTGTTTTTTTAGCAGCAGTGAAACCAGACAGGTTTAACAATCTTCTCTGAACTAACGTTAAAGTTGTATGAAGAATCATCATTCAACAACATAAGACAAGGATAACTCGAAACGAGTGGTTTGTGTGGAGAAAACAAACAGGATTTATAAGAGGTAAAAGCGTGAAACGATGTAAATACTGTTCGTTTCTCACACAAACTGCTCATTTCGATGTCTTAGGCCATCAATGTGTACTTACATTTATGAGTCATTAAGATAGTGTTTAATTTGGACTTTTCTGTGCATTCTCTTTGAGGTGGTGACCCTGAGACCTCCATCATATGACAGGCAATAACGGTTTGACCCAAAACTACTGCAGAAACAAAGACACCTACATCTTGAATGCCCTTGAGGTAAGCTAAAACATACCAAAAATTAATTTCAAAGTGAACTATCCCCCTTTAAAGTTGACATGAACCGGAAGTTGCGATAATTCTTACTTTTCCCCGATGTATATGCGAGGGGAAACGGTTTATTGAACAAGAAAAAAATGTGTGGAGGGACTTGATTTTGTCCATGAGAGGAATTGATTGGATTTGGATCGCCGTGGGTTCGCTATTGCTGTGATCTCATGTGAGAAGCCAGTTGTCCCACCCTTTCGCCAGTAAACACATCATCAGAGATGAAGAGATGTTTTTGGAAGAGGAAGGGGAAATTATTTTGGTAAATTATCTGAAAAGTGAAGCCAAAGCATTTCAATCGCCCCCTGGTGGTTGGCTGCAGTACAGGTCATAAACCCCACCCTCTCCATGTAATCGAATGGGACATGAGCCAAACCGAACAATCTGATTACACTTCAAATATTTGTTTTACAAAGAGGGATTGTGTCATTTTAGGTATTTATTATCATGTAGAACGTATGTTCAAGTTTTAATTTTTCCAGTAACTTTACTTAGTTATTTGATGCAGAAACGGGGTGTTATTTTGACTTCGTTTTTTACAGTAAAAGTACAGTCTACTGAAGACTGCAAAGGTACATAAATTGAAAATAAATTATAATAATGATGTGCGCAGATAAATCATTTATAATAAAGACTGCAAAATTTTTAATTCAGTGACGGTGATTTGAGCTGATTTCTCTGTATGACAGTGACTTTAGCTGATCCCTCTCTTAGTGACAGTGATCCTTCTCCTGCATAGTTCAGACTCTCTCTGTGGCAATGACTGATCCCTCTTCTATGTAACTCGTCTCTACTATTTTCTGCTCTAATAGATGGTAAACGTCTGTGCGAACAGAGCAGTGGGGATCCAGAGCAGAAAAAATGTTTACAACACTGTGATCTATCGACCATTAACAACAGGCTTAAAGCAGCCAACCCACATATCTCAGCATAACTCTGCACACCAGTGGAGAATATCACTGCATGATGGATTCACCAGTGTGCAAATGAGAGTGCTTTGTGCATGTGTGTGTTAGTACATATGTGTACTACTGGAATGGTTGGATTGCTTCTAGATTACATAAATGTCATTACATAAGACAGAGTCTCTTTTAAGTGTATGTGTGACTGCCTGTCTGTCTGTGTTGGTGGGTGGAGTAAGGTGGATTGCATTTGATACTCATATTAGCATAAGTAATAGGGCTCAGAATTATTAAAGGGTTAGTTCACCTAGAAATGAAAAGTCTGTTTATAGTTATCATTAAAACTGAACATTTTATATCTTTGGATGTTTATTTAGTCGTATAGCATAGATACTCTCAAAGCTAATAAGCCTAAATACACTAATGATTTCTGCAGTGATTCAGTGCAGCTGGACACAAAGCTTCGTGGTAGGGCATTTCACTAGCTTATTTTAAGTTTTTCTCTAACATATCACAAATGAGTGCAAAAAAAAACCCATCAGATCATAACCAGAGGCCATCACCCACAGAATTCACCATTTGTTTTACTGTAAAATCCAGCATGATTGAAGCTCTTTATTACTGCAAGATACATGGCCTGAAAAAGGATCAAATAGTTCAAAGGAACTGGTATTAGTATCTGATTTGGTATAAGTGATTTGAAATGGCCCTCAGAGGGACGAGATTCTTATTGCAGAGCGGGTCCACCTCACACAAACACATGTAGCCTAAGCTATGGGAAGAACAACATGAGGGTAGGAGAACTCGAACAAATGGAAAGCAAAATACAGAGATGCCAAAACATCTGCTTCTATGCACTTTGCAAGATTTCCGTTTTTTTCAAACTGTGACCCCTAGAGTCGCTGTGGAGTACTTGTACTGTCGTAAACAGCACTCACGCAGAGATGTCTCTGCACTGACGGCCTGATCCCCTCCCCCTGTATACCGGTACCTGTTCAGTAGAATTGAAGCTGTAACGAGTGGAAATAAGGTGTGGCCCCTTTAGGAGCTGCGCCCTGTTGAACTGTCGGCAGTCTGTATTGTGTGCACCTCGAACAACGCATGTATATCGCGCGCGGGTTATTCTCTTGTTTATTTTATCAGATCTTTCTTGCCGTAAAACAATTCGTTACATCGCGAGACTTGATATCATGCAACACTTTCCTGATGCTGCAGGCGAGATGCACAACATTCAAACCAAAATAGTCATATAACCATTGCAATAACTATGAAGCTATTCAGTTAAGGTGAAAAAAAACTGCATAGAGCTGCTTTAGAAAGAGAATAAACGTATCAATAAGGTATTAAAGATCCCAAGAAGGCCCAGAGCTATTTTATCATAAATGCAATAGAATAAAGGTTTTACACAACATAATTTTTAACTAAAAACAGAAAACTTTGTATGCGTTTTGGCCGTTCATTTATAGAACAACCGTTTTAGGGGTTTGAAAACCCAAGCTTTTGAAAACGACTTAAAGTGCAAGATACCTATATGACCGTGAATTTGTGAAAACGAGGTGTCATGCCCATGCGTGTTATGTGTTCAGTCTATTGAGAATGAGGAGTTGACGTCATTGTACAGAGCCCCTCCCCTCTCCGCCATGTTGGTTGGATTCCCAGGCAAACCAGTATTGTTTACGTGTGTTTTTAGCTCGGTAGTAGAAGAGATTCTCGCAATTCCGCACTGTTTTACCATGCCTGGAAGTCACTGCTGCGTTAAAAACTCCTCCAGTAACTCACACGAGACATATGGAAAACATAGGAACAATGGAATACAGTTTTTTAGGTTATTGAAATGGACACAGCATCAGGGAGAGTATCTGACGAGGAGACGCTGGATTGCATGGTTGGCTGATGCCTTTAGTATACGATTTTCACTGTTTGCTGTGCCTTAACGAACATACGCAAAAGTGTTGTTTGAGTGCCTTGTTCATTACTTTTTTATTTCTTTGAAATAAATGTTTGAAACAACTTGATATGGCTTAACAATATTTATTGAGAACTGAAATATATGTATATTTGGACAATATAAGTTTCATGGACAACATAAGTAATAATAATAAAATAATAATACTGTTATTAGTGCAAAAGAACAAATATCTTGATGCTGCTTCTCCAAATACAGCTGTTTTGCGCTTAGTGTGAGTTTGTTCCTGTAAGGTCCCTTTCTTTCGCCTTATCTTTTTGCATTGCTTTACTTTCTTCCTTTTTCTCGTATTCTTAGATCCGTCTCTGTCCTGCCAAAATAATAAACGCGCGAAAATAATAAATGCACGAAAATAAAGAGCTCTGGAATGTTTAGTCGCGTCTCTGCCATAGGGTTCTAAAGGCGTTGCCGCTGGTAACCGATAGCGTCTCCTACCATCATGGCCGACCGGCTCAGACCCGCCAAATCGGCACGTGACTCCTCATTCTCAATAGGTGTGGGGTTTCTCTGCACTTAGGCCCCATCCACACTACTGTGTTTTCGTTTAAAAACTGAGACCTTTTGCTACGTTTGCACCTCCGTCCAGGACTAGAACGGAAAAGCGAAGACCTGAAAACGCTGCAGCTGCGTCTTGAATCTCCGAAGGCGTTCTAGTGTGGACGGCACAGAACGGACGACTTCAGAAACGCTGACGCACAGGCTGACGCTCGACTCTATGATTGGGTGTTATTAGTCATGACGTCTCCTTCCCTGATTCGCCAACCACTGTTTACACCGGCACACGCATGCCCAGTGTTGGTGAATGGTCGCGTGATTCCGTGTTTTCAGTTATTTTAATGTGGACGGAGATCATTTCTAATACGCAGATAAAACGCTGGTGTGGACGGAGATCGTATTTGTTTTAATTCTCCGTTTTTAAACGAAACGCAGTAGTGTGGACGGGGCCTTAGTGACATCGCCAACTACTGGCCTGGCATGCATAGTGCAGCATTTTTGTCGTATTTGCAGATCCGTGGGAACAGTGTTCGCGTTGACAACATTGTCATTTGTTTTTAGTACATTGTAGTAATGTATTAAACAGGAAATCAGCTTGATGAAAATATATGATCAAATGGAACTAAAGCAAATCAAAATACTTATAATCTGTTGAGTTCAGTGTTTATATTTTTCTGAAGTAAATCATTTTAAAGTAACAACATTACTAACATTTTTTCAGTAGCATCACAGCAGGTTTTATGATAAAAGAATACTTTTATCAACTGATTTTAAAGGGATACTCCACTTTTTTTGGTAATAGGCTCATTTTACAACTCCCCGCAGTTAAAAAGTTGAGTTTTACCGTTTTCGAAATCCATTCAGCCGATTTTCTGATATTTAGAAGAATATGCAGTAACCGAGACCGTTTCTGGTCTCATTGACTTGATAGCAGGAAAATGTACTTATGGAAGTCAGGTAAGACCAGAAGTCTGTCTGTTTACTGATATTCTTCTAAATATCAGAAAATCGAATCTGAATACATTTGAAAACGGTAAAACCCAACTGTTTAACTCTGAGGGAGTTGTAAAATGAGTCTATTTCCAAAAAAGTGGAGTATCCCTTTAATGTTGTGCTTTATTGTACATATATTTAAAACTGACTGAACTCAAGCAAAACTACAATGCAATGTTAGAAACCGAATTGTTTTAGTGAATTGGTTAGTCAGTTTAGGTAAATTAACAGATTTACAAAATAAATCACTGATGTCCTGCACAGCATTTTATTTTTTTCTCAACTGTGTTTTTTTGCTGCTCTGGGTAGGATAAGCTTAAGACTGCCTGAAGACTGATCACTGAGTTTTCATTATCTTAGGACTGATGTGTTACACGCCTGCATGCAAAGATATGCTGCTGTTATCAATACAAGGCCACAGGGTCAGACAACACCTGAAAAAGGCAAACACACACACATTTGCACACACAAACACTCACTTGATAGCAAGGGCTGGTGTGAAAAGTGAGAGTTGGCAGGTGAAAAAGAAACAAATGTCAAGTTGTAGAAATCAGAACAGCTGGAGAAAAATGATTTACACACTACTGGAGTGCGTGTGTGTGTGCGTGTCAAGCATCAATATTGCTGGGCATGTTGGTAGAGCAGTTTCACTAGCTAAATGGCACAGTTAACAGCACCAAACCAGCACTAAACCCGCATAGATCAGAGTGGAAATGGACATGCCTGCTAGATAATAAACTACACTGATCACAAGTATGCCAACACACATACACAGTGTGCTGTTCTATGTTGTGTGTTGCATGTGTCTCTCTGGCTGCTCTCAGTTTGCTGTTCGTGGGTGTGATGAGGTGTAAAGTAACGTAGCCACATGTTTACAAACAGACGTGCGGCTTGACAGGGCGACGCTCTCGTTGTTTGTGTTTTGCGTTCCATCGAAGCTGCGGACACTGACCCAGGGCGAGAGGAGTCGGCAGAGAGCGGGGAGTGTTTGAAAAGATGCAGATAAGTGGAGAGCCACATTCCGTACGCTGACCGGAGGCGTCTGAGAGGCACAACACTCTCACAGGAACAAAACCAGCCTTTGCTTTGACTCGGATGGTCTCGGACCACAGAATGTTTTCGGTTCTAGCTTGTGTCCCAGATGCTGACTGATGTTTTTGAGAGGCTTGCGAAACATTCCCTTATTATATAGATCCGCTAAGTAATACATCAAATGACAGTTTTGCTCTTGACACACCTTTCATTCAAACAGTAAATGAGGGAAATGCAGATATTGTGAATTTCTATATATATATAAATGCAACTTTGTTTTTTCTATACACTATGGACCAAACTCTGAATTTTTTGAGTTTCTTATGGTCAACAGGACTGCATTTATTCAATCAAAATGAGGCTGAATCTGAGGTCTTGAAAATCGTTAAAAAGCCACAGGTCAGCTTAAATTTTATGGCTATTTACTAGCATGACAGTTTGCATTTGAATTAAAGTCCCCGTGAACCGGAAGTTGCAGACGACTTTTCTCCAGTGCTTGTGACGTATTTTCCAAGTGAAACGGAATATTGATATATAATATAAGGCAGGGTTTTACTCTAGCGTAGAAAGTCAAATACTAACCCAACATAATTACATAACCACAGTGAATATCTAAATGACTAATTATATTGTTCTTGCACAAAGCATAATTCTCTATTCACATTACAGAAGAATCATTTTGACGTTTGTACATATGAATGCTGAGGTGTGCTCATTCGTCAGCCGAATGACGCTACTGTAATGAAGATGAAAACAACTTTTAATAAGCAAGGGAAAGTCATTACTTTATACAAATAACCATTTAAATGTTTAGGAAGTTTGCGTTGCAAGGATGTACAGGGAAACTTCAGACGCTGACTCGATCTAGGTTAAAGGGGTCACGAACTAGCTTTTTAAATTGTATTATATTGTTGTCTGAGGTCAACTTATGACGTTTGCTTGGTTTTTGCATTCAAAAACATAAAAATGAATTAGTAATAGTCTATTTTGTACTGTAGTTTTGAGCCTAGCTGAAAAACGCTCTGTTTTTATGGGCGTCTCGCAAGACTTGGAAGTAAACGCCACTGCTGTGAGTGATGTTTCGCATATTATAATGAGTTTCAACTCACCCGTCTGTGCACTTGGGGAAATTGTTTTGAAAACATCCAATGTTGTAAAATGGCAACCGGAATGATTCGACCCAAGTAGTCCGTGTGTTGCACAATTCCTGTCAGATCCAATATAGACGACATAGCACCGTTCTTTACTCTTAATCGGCCTGCAAATCCAGTCTTGTTTACAAAACAATCCTCAGTGAAATGAAGCGAACAGATGGACAATGTTTTACCTCATCAGCTGGAACGTCATTAAAAATAAAGTTAATCATGCAGTCCTATTGGAATCCAGAGGAAGCTTATGCAGCGACTGTCTTCTTCCACAACCAGGCACTGCAATATTTTGTATTGCTCGGTAGCTCGATCCGGTTTGTCATCACGAGGTAGGAATCTATGTTCTTTAGCTATGTGTAGGTAATGCGCGAATCGATGGGGGGCTAAACCGCCGTGTTGAAGTAAGTGTTGATCTTCTTCTGCGGGGGTGGTGTTTTAACCTCTTTCCCCACTTTGAAAAACGAGTCGTTGGCTGAGCCTGGTGTCAATAAAAGCTTTTATTGGACTAACAAGGACGTTTTCAGTTCTGAAACTTACAGGATATTCTTATAATATGATGACCTCTTATGCCGAGTTCAGACTGCATGATTTTAGCCACGATTTTGGCTCGCCGAGGTTTTGAGAAATCGCCGACAAATGCCCGAAATCGCAGGCAAATCAGCGCTCGTTCACGCGAGTGACAATCATGCAGTGTGAATGAGCAAAGACGCGAACTGAGAGAATCACCGACAAGTTGCCGACGCCCGTGAGATATTTGGCATGCTGAATATCTGGACCTGTCGGTGATTCAAAATCCTGCTGTGTGAAAAGTGTTTTGACTGAAAACTACATCGGCTATCACCGGGCAGATTTTTCCTATTGTAAAGTCATGCAGTGTGAAACCTTCTGTCATCCTGATCAATCGTCCAGTGTGAACACAGCAGTGACTGAATGCTGGCCAAGATAGTCATGCAGTGTGAAAATAACAGTGTCCCGACTACTTTGAAGATCATGCAGTCTGAACTTGGAATTAGATGTCAAAAGCTCAAGGAAAATTGGATTTCTCAGGTCATCACCCCTTTAAGTTTTCTCTTTAAAATTGTATAATTTCCTATTAATTCAAAAGAATGTGAGTGATTACCAATATGATGGTGCGGTGGCTTCACTTTTTATGACGTCATTAGCAATCCAGTCATTTATATAGATCAGTGTATATCACACATTATTTCTTGTTATTGTGAATATATTTCTCACAATGTAAGAGAGTTCCGCCCAAAACTCACACCATTGGTTGAGCCGATGTTGCTGTTTCTGGCTTGTTGAGATGCTCAAACAAACAGAGCGGTGTTTTGATAGCGCCACAGTGTTTACCCTTTTCAGGTAAATAAACCTACAAACAGCTTACTTTTTCTTGTCTCTGTATATCAAGTCGGGACAGGAGATAGTAAGTGTATGTGAATATGAGGAACACACAGCAAGCAAAAACAGCCTGACATTACAAGCTGTCAAATCACAACAGCCACATCACAGAAAGAGAGAGAACAAGACAAAAAGGGTCCTTACCTAGGGACCACCGAGGGTTCTATTAAAAGCACATGGTGGGTGGGGGGCAGACTATATTCTGGTTTAGGGGCTGTGGAACAGCACGTCTAGGCCTCTAAGATCTGTGTAATCTACAACAGACCAGACCACCTAAACCTCCGACCTCCCCCTTCTCTCTTTCATCTTCCTCTCTTCTCTTAGTCTAATCTCGCCTTAGAAGCACATCTTGGTCATTTTAAACCATTTTTCTCATGATTCCTTCGTGATAATGATATATTACCTCTCATCATATCAATCTTGCAGATATTTGATTTTAACTCAAGTATGAGGTGAAGATGGTAGAGTGATCTGGTCAGTGGCCTATCTTTTGCTCACTCTTACTCTCTTTTTCTCTCTGGCTAGAGTTGGGTAAAAGTTTTTTGGCCTTCTCAGCGGCTGACTTCATTTGAAATGGAGAACGGTTTCACGCTGCTTGCAAAATCATAACTCAGGCAGGCAGGAGGAGACGCCAGAAACCAGGCCCAGAGATTCGAGATGCTCAGTCAGTCTTCTCTGCAGGTACAGAAAACACCAGTCCATCTCAGGTCAGAGGGTCCAACCTGCTCTACTCACATCAAACACACTCTATCTATCTATCTATCGAGTCGATATCTATCTATCGATCGATCTATCTATCTAGCGATCTATCTATCTTTCTATCTGTCATTCTATCGTTGTATCTTTCTATTTTTCTATCTATCGAGTTATCTATTGTTCTATCTTATCTATCATTCTGTCTATCGTTCTATCTATTGCTCTATCTATCGTTCTATCTATCGTTCAATCTATCTATCATTCTATAGTTCTATCTAACTATCATACAATCGTTCTATCTATCGATCTATCTAGCGATATATCGTTCTATCGATTGTTCTATCTATCATTCGTTCTATTCGTTTCGTTCTATCCTTCTATCCATCTATGGTTCTATCGTTCTATTCTATCTATATCGAATTCGTTCTATAGTTCTCTCTATCTATCCATACTATCTATCCATCTATCTATCTATCTATCTATCTATCTATCTATCTATCTATCTATCTATCTATCTATCTATCTATCTATCTATCTATCTATCTATCTATCTATATCTATCTAGTGATCTAACATTCTATCGATCTATCGTTCTATCTATCATTACAATCGTTCTCATCTAGCGATCTATTGTTTCTATTGATCGACTATATCAATCTAACGTTCTATATCTGGATCTAACGTCTAACGTTCTATCAGTCTATCTGTCTATTGTTCTATCTATCATTCTATCGTTGTATCTTTCTATTGTTCTATCTATCGAGTTATCTATCGTCATATCTATCTATCATTCTGTCTATCGTTCTATCTATCGTCTATCTATCTATCTATCAGTTCTATCTATCATTCTATAGTTCTATCTAACTATCATTCAATCGTTCTATCAATCTATCTAGCGATATATTGTTCTATCGATTGTTTCTCATCTGTATTGCGTTCGTTCGTTACTATCGTTCTATCCATCTATCGTTCTATCCATCTATCCATCCATCCATCTATCATTCTGTCTATCATTTTGATTCCGTCTATCATTTGTTCTATCATTCAGTTTATTCTTTGTTCTATCATTCTATCTGTCGTTCTATCATTTGTTCTAACATTCTGTACATGGTTCTGTCTATCATGTTCTATCGATTTGTCTATTATTTGTTGTATCATCCTATCATTCTGTCTTATCGTTTGTCCTATCATTCTGTTTATTGTTTGTTTCTATCATTCTGTCTATCGTTTTTTCTTTCATTCTATCGTTCTGGCTATGGTTCTATGGTTCTAACATTTGTTCTATTTTTCTATCGTGTCATTCTATATTTTGTTCAAACTTATGTGCTATCTATCCATCTATATATCGTTTTATTTATCTGTTGTTCTATTATTCTGTCTGTCTGTCATTCTATCTTTCTGGATGTTGACCTTTGGTGTGAATGTTCTTCCAACTCATGTGTAGCACACGGAGAGAAAAAGACAAAGGAACATACTCTGTTCCATCACATCAAAATGACATCAGCAGAGAAATATCACCATCTCAGGAAACAAAGGTGCTGCAATCCTCTAATATCACCTGCCAATAGTTTTAACACACGGTAAAGAAATCTGGCCAAATGCGATATCTCTCTTTCTCTCTGCCTCTATCTCTCTCTCTCAGCATTTGTCTCTGGAGAATGATGAAAGAAACACAAATCATTCAGATGTAGTGATCGTTCAGAGGAATAACAGTTTGATTTTTTGGAAAAATGACTTCTTGAAGTGTTATTTGGCAGAACTGGTGAAATATGAGCAGTTAGAACAGATTCTCTATCAGATCCAATCCATAGAAATATGAAGGCTTTGGAACTTTATAAAAAGTAATTAATTTGCATACAATTAAACTATAAATGAGTCATTAAGTCCATTCTAGATATGTCAAGAACTTAAATTTTTAGTTTTGGTAAAGCAATTGGTTATTTCATGATGTTGTCATATTCAATTGATGCTGGTTAATCTTTTTTTAGCATTGACTTCACTCGATGACCATGCCAAAAATCCACTGCAAAAACCTGCCATGAAAGCTTTGAGCTGAGACATATATGACCTTTCTGTTAAAATATGTACAAAAACTTCATCTAATATTTTCAGCTTGTAAAGAATGAATGAAAAACAGGAAGAGATTACAAAATGTGAACCACTGCCATAAACAAATGCAGATTTAACTTTCAGCTGATTAGAGATATTATTAACCACAGAAAACAAATAAGTCAGCAACAGTCAGTATTACTTTAGTCAACCATAATTGTAATGAATAATCCTTTGCTTCTTTGATAGTCATGCCAATACGGCCTTATCAATTTGTTTTTACATGCGAAAGAGAGAAACAGGCATCAAAAGAGACAGAGAGTTTGTATAAATCAAAACAGAATATGTTTCGGCTGGTTGATCTGTGGTGTGTGAGCCAGGTCCGTCCTGGCTCGAATATCAAAGCTTTCCTGTAGGCTGTTCTACGATTCAAGCTACAACACACACACACACACACACAACACACACACACACACACACAACACACACACACACACACACACACACACACACACACACACACACAAACACCTGCAGCAAGTTAGAAATGGTGTCATTGCTTCAGAGAATCAGTGAGGTACTCTCATTCTCCCTCACTCTGCCTTCTCATATTGACCCCCTCCAGGCTGAAAAATCATGTGCAACCCTTATAGAGTGTGTACACACACAAAAACACAAGCAGTATGTGTTACAAGACAGTACTTCAATTTGAACCAAGTGCTTTTTGGTAGTTTTGTGCTTAAAGGGATACTTCACCCCCCCCCCAAAAAAAAAGGAAATTCTTGTTTCATTCACCATTCACCCTTACTGTATGTCTTTCCAAACCTTGTTGTTATGCATAATTCAAAAGATGTTTTGAAGAATAGTGAAAAAGCATCACTAAATAAAGTAAAACTAAATAGGATTATATGGAGGGCGGTAAAATTGTAGGATCCAAGCGAAATTCAATAGATCAATATGTTATAGCATTTTATAGGAAAGCATTTACTATAAGTAGAGACACAACTCATCCTTTGTATTATTACAATCTGGTCATTGTAGGACATCACAGGCTACTAAATTGGTATATAAACAAACATTTATACCATATGCTATAGGTCTTCTGAACAAATGGTTGGAAATGAAGTGATGTAATTTGTGAATGTATAATGTATTATTTTATTATTTTTGTGTTTGTGGAAGTATGTGAATTGTTATAGAGCTACAAAGACCTATTTTCAGCTCTGGCTGGACAATAAAGTTTAATTTAAACTAACTACCTAATCTAAGACTTTGTTCATACAGGCAGCAAAAATCACATTTTCAGATGCAATCCAGATTCATTTGGATGATTGCAGTCTAAATCTGCAAAAACATGACATTAGAATATTACATTATATGAGGTTTAAGATCAGATCTAAATCAGTGACCAGATTTCAAGTTGGTTTTTTGTCTTTTTAAAAAAAAAAATGTGATTGTGATGCAAAACACAAAAAAGCTGAATTCATTAATGATGACATTCAGTGGTGGTAAGTGTATGTACCTGTTTAAGACCAAGCATTAATGTGTAAATTCAGTACTTCCTTTAAAGCGCTTTGTTAGTTCAATACCACAAGAAAATGGACACTGAATGCCAACTGATGCGCCTTGGCACAGTGTTGATGCTTAAAGTGTAACTTTGCTGATTTTCAACCCACATTGTTTTTTACAATGTTGGTAGTATATGTAATGAGCAATGTTTACTCATTATCCTTATTACTTGGACTGAGAAATTCATCTATATTTTGCATCAAAAGTCTGCGGGATTATGCAAAAATATCATGCTGCGTGTTTTTGACAGCACCACGACTTTCTTGAAAACTACAGTTTATAATTCTGCATATTTTATCCCGGCCCACAGACAGTCAGATCGGATAGAGGGTTTTCTTATGAGAGGTTCTCTCGTACTGCGTAATATCTTACACTAGGGAAAATGCTGGTTGCCGCTTTCGAATCGCGGCTCGGGCAGCAGATACAATTTGTGTGGCTCTCCTCTCTGAGCACACAGCCACTTTTTTTACGTACAGAAAGCGAACGTGCCCCCCCCCCCCATTCTTATGGCGAGGCTTCGAGTATTTATAAGTGTCTCAAACATGAGCCCACGCGGCACACCCCTGCCACTGTAACACTAAGACACCCGCGCCAGAGACTCGAGTATAATTGAAACATTTCTCAGCTCCTCTGAGTTCGGAGCAGTTGGAAATGTCAGTATTGCAGCAATGCGCATGTTATATAACACACAATGCCCATGGCCCAGACTTCCTCGAGTGTGCAGGTGATGTCCACGGATGCCTCCACCTCAGGATAGGGAGCACTGCTTGAGGGCAGACCGTTCTTTGACCAGTAGTCAAAATGGGAGAAGCTCCTGTCTGGAGATGTTGGCAGTCGACAATGCACTGAGGCATTTTTGTCCCCGAATAAAGGGTACCTGCTAATCTCCTGGAGGGAATGTTAAACACGATCACGCAGGCTAGAGCCTCGATCTATGAGACGACTCTATTCCTTAAAAAGGTCTGTGTTTTCTGGTTGGTGCAAAGCTCCAGGAAGTTCTCTCCTTCCTTCAAGAGCTACTGGATAAGGGAACCCCATCCACGCTCAAAGGTTTACGTACAAAAAGGTTTTGCAGCGTTTTCTGGTCATCAGCTTCCTTAAGGAGCAAAGAGGCTGAACCATCCCAGACCCCCTTCAATTCCCGTGTGGGACCTTTCCATGGTTTTAGAAGCCATGAAAGGTGCCCCATTTGAGCCAAGACATTTATCAGACATGAAACATTTGTATTTCAAGATAGTGTTTCTTATGGCTCGCACTACAAAGTGATGCGCATAGGTTATTTGTAAGCGCTCTCAGTAAGCTCAACACGTATGGAGTTTGGGCCGAATGGCTCGAAACTCATACTCAAGCCAAGACACGGATACGTACCTAAATCCCTCAACACACCGTTCAGAGCTCAGGTGATTTCCCTGCTGCCCTGCCGGTTTCAGTGAGAAGGACGCAAGCTTCCTTTGCCCAGTCAGGGCATTGAGCTTCACGTGTCTCTTTCGTCTGTTTTCAGACAGTCTGAGCAACGAGTACTCTTACGAATACTCGTTCCCTCTTCTGAGAGAGTACATTAACAGTCATTGTACCAAGATCACTCAAAAATTGTACTGTAAAAATTACAATTCCGTTTGCTTTGGGCAGAATGGCAGTTTCTTTCAGTTTTTTTCCCTCCGTTTGGCCTAAAACACTGTGTTCATGGTCATCTAGTTTGACATGTTGACTACAAACATGGGAAAACGACATCCTTTTTCTCTCTTTCTCTCAGGAAGCACCTATTAAAAAAAAAACCCACCTGTCTATTCAGCCAAATTTTATTTGAAAGCTAATTTTCACTGTGGTTATGTACCCCTTTAAGTAATTAAAGATCGGGTCTCAAAACAAATCGCAATTGAGTGCAGTGTGAACAAAGCCTTAACCTAAATTCACTTCGGATCAAAATTCATCAGATTCAGCTTTCAAAACCAGCTGGCGTCCGGTCCACATATCCCTAGATTTGCTCCTCGGTTAAATGTGCAGGCCGTCACATGACCGTGCAGCAGTTTAGAATTCAGCATTCTCCTGTAGTGCAAAAGATCAGAGCAAATTCTGCTAAATAAACAGCTCCGCTTCAACAAACCGGCCTGCACCGTCGCGAAAGAGTGAGCGAGTGAGAGACAGAAAGGGAAAGTGAGGCACATTCACAGACACATCAACACACTGACCCTGCACAGAGCTGACAGCACTGCTGACGAAGACACATTAACTCACACACACATATTATACACCATGAGGCTCTGTGACATGTTGGACATGAGTAGTGAATGAGGAGATGTGATCTTATACAGATCACTGGGGTTGTTACTTCCTGGTGTGCTGTAAGAGGTGGTCTGTAATAGATCCATGTCTAAATATCACCATTACATTGAGCAATACACTGCAAAATATGGGTGGATGGATCCAAGGCCATAGAATTTAGTAGATACGTTAGGGTCATGTCCCTAACAATATTCAGCGACACTGAATTGTCCCTAGCAATAATTTTAATGGAAAAAAAAAACATTTATGGAACCACTGCTGTTGTAATTTTGGACACATCTGTAACAGGTTATACTATTGACATTCTCAAAAAGTCAAAGTAAATACTGTACGTACGAAAACTGCATGCATGCCTATATATACTCTGATTGTAATGATGCGATATGGCAAAGCAGAGAGAGAATCCACATGCAAAGACTACTTTAATAAAGCAAGGTAATCCAGGACAAATAACAGAACTCAGGACAGGAACATAGAAACAGCTACAAGCAACAACTACCGACAAACTGAAGCACATAGGTTTAAATACACAGGCAAACAAGCTAAACAAGATAACAAGGGGGCTAATTAGAAACACCTGGAGGGAACTGCTAACATGGGATGAGACGGGAGCACAGACCTGAATCATGACACTGATGCTGTGTCCGAAATCTCCACTCAAAGCACTACTCCCTACCCCCTATGTTGGGGGTAGAGATCAGAGCACTATATAGTGAGCTCACCAGCATAATAGAAGCCACTTTCGGACACTACTCGATCGTCTCTCGGCGCCGTTGATTACATCATCTGTCAGCTGGTGCCGAGCCGGCTCTGGGCTAAATAGATTTTTAAAAATAAATACATTATATTGAGCTTATTTCTCCAAAATGTAAAAACTAAAAGTGATTTCTGGCCGTTTTTGTTATAATGCGCTACTCCACACATGATTATAACTTATTTTTACGATCAGCAATGCATGATGGTATGTAGGGCTTAGGTTAGTGACCATCGGTTGTACACTACTTTTCAAAATGCATTCTGGGATACATTGAGTGGACTATATAGGGTATAATAATCATCGCTATACGGGAGATTTCGGACACAGCATGAATTTATTTTCATTTTAATTTGCTCCAGCTGCTGCTTTTATGTCCCCACCAATGTCAAAATTAAACCGATGTCCTTAGATCAATCAATCCTTATGAAATCATTTGAATATGCTGATTTAGTGCTCAAGAAACATTTTTTAATATCGTCAATGCTGAAAATAGGTGTTGCACTTAATATTTGTATGGAAACTATGATACATTTTTCCGGTTTCTACAATAATTAGTTCAGAATAACAGCATGTATCTGGCAGTTTATCTTCTGGGTAACACTTTACAATAAGGTTCATTTATTAAACATTAGTTCATGCATTAACTAACATTAACTAACCATTTGTTACTGTATTTGTTATTCTTTGTTAACGTTAGTTAATACAAATCTGGCTGTTCATTGTTGTTCATGTTAGTTCACAGTGCATTAACTAATGTTAACAAGATTTTAATAAAGTATTAGTAAATGTTGAAATTAAAAAATGCTGAAGAAGTATTGTTCATTCTTTGTTAATGTTAACTAGTAACTAATGAACCTTATTGTAGTGTTACTATCTTCTGTAACATTTATATGTGGCAGTAGGACAAGAAAATGTCTAGACATAACTACTAAATAAGAATTTTCTTGTACACTACAAAACATCTTTATTATTCAAATTATTTTTTGTGCATTTTTAATAATTCTTTAATAATTATTAAATTATTATTATTATTTTTTATTATTGTATACATACAGTATATACATATATAGAGATAGGTAATACTCTTGCAAGGAAAAGTAGAGAGAGAAAACAAATAGAGACAGAGTGAGAGAGGTTGGGCCAGGGCTTGTTTACTGAAATCGCTGAAATTAGTTATAAACACATTAATCAGGTTGAGCAGGAAGGCGGCATGCCAGAGAGAGATTTCCCCATTTGAACCACAGAGAGGAGAGGAGGTCCAGTATAAAGCATTGACACTCCTTCATATGCATCTGTTCTCCTCTCAGCAGACAGACAGTGATGCAGACAGTGAGGGGCCCAGTCTGGAAATGGGAACTTATTTTAGGCTGCGTTCTC
This sequence comes from Hybognathus amarus, assembly GCA_030378365.1. Classification (NCBI taxonomy): domain Eukaryota; kingdom Metazoa; phylum Chordata; class Actinopteri; order Cypriniformes; family Leuciscidae; genus Hybognathus; species Hybognathus amarus. Next base: position 105,817 of record JAQIUQ010000008.1, on the reverse strand, counting down.
CTGCCTAGTCAGATCCTGTGTGTGTGTGTGATGTAAATGTTGGTCACCTTTTTTGCAGTAGCTAGTCTAAGGTCAAAAAGTAGCAGTGGACAGATAATGCTCAAATGGTGATGCGTCATGACATGTGACCTGCATGACTCAGAGACAGACGGAGAAAGAGACAGAGAGTCTCTCCTGCATCATTTCCTGATCTGCGGTTCCCAATGCTGAGTTGTATCCTATCCGACAAACACATAAACACAGTCACACACATTACTGAAACAATTGAAATTACTTCTGAATTCTTTTTAAATAAAGGCATATACACTGATCACAAGTTTGAAACAAATTAGATTTTTTTTAATGTTTAAAAAAGTCTCTTCTACTCACAGGCTGGATTTATTTGTTCAAAATACAGAAAAAAATATCTATACTGTGAAATATTATTATATATTGAAGTAAATAGTGTGTGTGTGTGTGTGTGTGTGTGTGTGTGTGTTTTTATCTTTATTTAATCTTTATATATATAGGCTATAGTAATATACAGTAATGATGCTGAAAATTTAGCTTTTTTATTTCACAAATAAATTACTATATATGTGTATGTATATATATATATATATATATATATATATATATATATATATATATATATATATATATATGTATATATATATAGAATTTATTTGTGAAATAAAGCTGAATTTTCAGCATCATTACTACGGCTTTAGTACACATGACCCTTCAGAAACCATGCTAATATGCTGATAGTACTTAGCTATTATCAATAATTTTTGGTGTTCAGTTATTAATAACGGTCCTTATTATTATTATCAATGTTGAAAACAGATTTTTTCAGACTCCACAAATATATTAAGCAGCACTGTTTTCAACATTGCCACTGAAGACTTGAGGAATGATACTAAAAAATCAGCTTTGATATCACTAGGATAAATTACATTTTGAAGCATATTAAAATAGAACACAGTTAAGATAAATTGTTGTAATAATTCGAGCATGATACTTCTTTCAAAAACATTAAAACATTGTTAATATTCTAAACTTTTGACTGTCATGTAGACACCAACACTGACTAACTCTAAGCTGATAGTAAATCTTTTTAAATCTACTGCCTAAATGTACATTTGTGGTGGTAAATCTATAATTTACTATTAACTCGGCAGTTTATATCACTTAGGTTACTAAATGGTTCATAACAAGTGTCTTTGAGTGTCTGTATGTGTGCACAGTAGCTGGAAAGAGATTTAGATTCAGAGTGTCTGAATGTGAATAGATTCCATCATGCTGTCAGACCATCCAAAAATACAAGACCATAAATTAGTGTAAAGTCTAAGTCAAATGACAGGACAGTCTTCTCTCTCTCTCTCTCTCTCTCTCTCTCTCTCTCTCTCTAGTGGAGGTATATTTAGATGTTTTGTTCTTTACTTAATTTAATGCCCATGAATACATGCTGATTCATGTTAATTGTCACTTGCGCTGTGCTCATCCATCGCATTGGTCGTCTATTTGTACACTCTTAAAAATGCAGGGTTGTCCTAACCCAAATTTGGGTCACATTTGAACAAAACCCAACCGTTGGGTTACTTTTTTTATTTTTTTATAAATGTAACTCAATGGCTGGGTTTGTCCACAATTGAACCAAATTTGGATTGAAACAACTCCGCATTTTTTAGAGCCAGTCTGATTTTTGACTAGGTCAGGAGATCAGAATGTTTTAACACTTAAATGATTATCAAAAACATTAAAATGTCATGAATGCATCATCTGCTATATCAGCATTAGTTTTAAAAAAAGTGAGCTGATGGGTTCTTATTCCAACATAGTGAGGAGGCATTTTTTTATGTACAGAACTTTACAACTTCCGTATTATAACTTTTAACATCAGCAGCTTCATATTGAGAATGTGCTACAATACGACTTTATCAGGCTCAGGTGAAAAACTGCTGACTGTTTGGTAGCATATTCTGTGCTGATTGGGTAGGAAAATCTGAATTCTGCAGAATGGATTTAAATCTAATATGTCTTAAACTCAGTAGAGAATATACTATTTGGAAGTTTACAAGTACGATGATGGATGGAGAGTTTGATTGATCAAGCCTGCCTACTAGTTATCCGGTTATCCGTGTGTTCACCACGGAAGAATCCGATGGTGCCATCACAGAATTTGACAATAAGGAAAACTGTTATACACAAACTGATCAAGGGAGATAATATGTTCACAGTGTAATGAGGCTACATTTCATCGCAAACACAGACAACTTGAATAGCCTAAAGTGTCAAAATCAGCAGTAGGCAATATCGTCCAGTGAAGGTGAAACAATCTGTGGCAACCACTGAATATTCCATGGGACGGTCACAGGAAGAATTCGATAGTCCCGATCACAGAAAAATCCGTGGTGCCATCACAGAATTTGTCAATTAGCAAAACGCTATAGAAACTGGTCAGGGGAGATGAAAGGTTCACAGTTTAATTAGGCTACATGCATCACAAACACACAACTTGAATAGCCTACTTAATGTGTCAATATCAGCAATAGGCAATATCGTCCATGAAGGTGAACAATCTGTGGCAACCACTGAATATTCTGTGGTATTCCATGTATGAGGTTTCTTTGACAACAGTGGATAAGCTGGAAGCGTTAATAAGTTCATACATCAGGAAATGGTTGGGAGTTCCACACTCTCTCAGCAGAGTGGGACTTTATGAGAATATACAGCTGACATCTATGCTACCAGGTCTAGGCCAAGTTCAGACTGGAAATGACCTTAGTAGAGTCACACGACAAATGTGTAAGGGAGGCAGCACCTGTGTTAAAAACTGGTAGAAAGTGGTCAGCAAAGAAATCTGTGGTAGAGGCAAGGGCTGCCCTTCAAATTGGTGATATCATGGGACAGGTATAGCTTGGAAGAGGGGTTTTGGGCTCAGCTTAGCTCCTCCTAAATGGCACAAGGCTAGTAGTCAATGAGGTGCGAAAGCAGGAGGACAGGATGAGGTGTATAAAGGCCATTTCCCAGGCCAAGAAGGCAGAGTGGATGAGATGGGAGAGTGGGGAACAACGCAAGATGGTCTGGTAAGACCTTTAGTCAATGGAAGAGAGTAGGATCAGTTTCCTTATCAGGTCAACATATGATGTTCTCCCATCATCACAGAACCTAAACCTCTGGGTAGGAGAGGATCCCTCTTGTCCTTTGTGTTCATCACCTGCCACATTAAGGGACATTTTGACAGGATGTAAGGTGGCTCTTAGCCAAGGTTGGTTTACTTGGCACCATGACCAAGTACTGTGATGTTTGTCTTTAGCACTGGAAGGCAAGCGTAACATGACCAATAAGTTGCCACCTGTTCTAGCAAAACATTACACACAGAAGACAAAATACCTCCGCCCAGGTGAGCAACCACCAAGAAAAGGTGTTAACACCAATTCTCACCCAGGACAACTGGAAGCTGCTAGGAACTGGAAAATGCTGGCTGATCTTAATCAACATCTTATTTTTCCACCTGAGATTGCCACCACTAACCTCCGACCAGATATTGTTTTGTGGTCTGGATCAGCATGCATTGTTCAACTGATAGAGTTAACAGTGCCATGGGAAGATGTGGTAGATGAGGCATATGAGAGGAAGAAACTGCGGTGTGCTCATCTGGCCACTGAAGCAGAACAGTGAGGATGGAAAGTCCAGGTTTATCCAGTGGAAGTGGGTTGTCGAGTATTTGTGGCACACTCTACAACCCGTTTCCTCAGAGACGTCGGATTCAGTGGCCAAGAGTTGCGTCACACATTAAAGAACTTATCTGAAGCAGCAGAGAGGAGCAGCAGCTGGCTGTGGTTGAGACGGAAGTATTCTGGCTAGCTGTGTACAGGCCGCCACGCTACGGTTTCGTAGAATTCTTGAAAAACTCGAAGAGTCTGTTGGTTTTTTTTGTATAGTTTAATTACAGTTATTACGTATAGTGCATGGATGCTGGGTGGTGTTTGGGCAGATATTGCGTTTTGCTGTATCTAAAACTATATTGCAGATATATAGTTTGTGAATCTGAAAAAAAACAAGCCCTGGAAAGTTTTTGAAAATAAACATATATAGAAAAAAAATCCATATTATTCCCTCCAGTCCGCTAATGTGTTATTTCGCCAACACTTCGTGGCCTATGCATACTAGCTTTATTCATTTACGTTAGTTACGCACATTTACGTGTTACGTTGTGTTTCCTGAGGTACTTTGTGTTGTACGTTGTTGCCTACTATGATGGTATCCCAACGTTTGTTATTGGACACAACACATGTGTCCCACATTAAGTTCTTGAATTTGAGAGTATTGGACCTGGAAAGTCCTTGAAAGGTCCTTGAATTTGAAGCTAACCAAGGTGTGGGAGCCCTGGTTTGGGTTGTGGAGAGATTGTGGTTAGGTCACATGTGAACTACGAGGAAGGAGCAACCTCAGCAGTAGGAGGGATGTAGAGGTCAGTAAGCTGGGCTGATTTGAGTGGGGGACGGAGGGGGTGACTCTGGGACGCCAGGTCCCAGGTGTGTGGTTTCTGTACCTGTGTGGTTTCTGTACCTGTGTGAGCCCTCTTGAGGTGTTGTGGCCTAGTCGACGAAACTCTGAGGATGGAAGGTGCCCACTTGAAGACCCTAGAGATGTCCCCTACTCGGCTCAGATCCAGACGGTTGTCTTGCTGCTCCACTGGGGAGACCATGCTGTAGTTGTAGCCATTAATGCTGGACAGAAGGAGATTCACATTACCATGTATGGAAAGAAGCGTAAATGGGTGAAGAAGCATAGATTACAGTAAAGCAGTCTTAGTTTGTACTTATCTTGGCGAAAGCCTAGTACAAATCAGCATGAAGTTTTAACGTCTACTCTTGTGTAATAGAAATCAAATAATCATAAATGTACATATACAAATCACAGTAGGCTAAAATGTACTAATTGCCAATAATCAATATGAGCAGCAGCAGTAAAAATCAACAGCAGCAACAATATCAGCAGCAGCGTAGCAGAACTATTCAGCCAAGACAAGAAACATGCATAACATCATATATACATTACCATGCAACGCATTCTCATCCTTTATCGTCATACAGAACGCTATATGATAAAACAGCGCTATACTACGCAAATGGCATCCGTTATCGTAATATAACACGCGCTGTGATGGTTAGGTTTAGGTGTGGGATAGGGTAGTCTCATATTACACTAAAGGATTTTTTGGATTTATTACGCCTTGGGTTCGCGTGTTATATTAACGATAAAGGATGCCATGTGCGTAGTATAGCGCCGTTTTGTCATATAGCGTTCTATATGACGATAAAGGATGAGAACAGGCTATACCATGCTGAAGAGGTTTCATGACAAAAAAACAAAAATAGCAGATGAAACTAAATATTGTGTTTACTTGTCTTCCCTTATATAGAAAATGTTAAAATTGTTACTTCTTATGTTGTTAATTATAATCTCTATTATTCACAATAATGAAACCATTTATTAAAATTATTTTAATATAAATAAAACATATTGCTGTTAAAACAACTTAATTGTTGTTTAATGTAATATTATCTGGAAGGCTCCCCAACAAAATCCCTTTTCTATGGATGGGGACATCAAATTGTACAACAAGGGTAGAACAAGTTGTTCATAACACACATTATATACATTCATGTACCTTCACACAAGCTAAGATAAAGATTCACAAACTCTGCAACATTTTACAGAAAGTAGCCTACAGAGCTGTACTAATTTAAATGTATTATTGGACAGAACTTGAACAGTTGAGAGAGGTTTTATAATCAGGTGTGAGTTTCCCAGAGACCCTTTCTAAAATAGCCAGCGGTGAACTTCTAAGCAGTGAGGCAGGAGGACACTCGCAGTGTCCTCATTCCTGAAACAGAGCCAAACCTTACGACAATGAAGAGTTAAGACCTGTCACACAAGCACAGGTTCAGATTCACACACAGGTACAGAAATAAACTGTGAGCTCATTCTCTCAGGTGTTCCTGTACCCTGTGGTCACCTTGAGTGTCTGTTCCGTCTATTATAGAGCAGTCGAGAGAGAGAGAGAGAGAGAGAGAGAGAGAGAGACACACACATGAGCATGACTGAGAGCTGATCTCATGGAGTAATGGCATTCTGCATCCAGCCAAACCTCAATGTTCAGAATCACAGTAATGTGCTTGTTAATTTGTATTTCTATAATTTATGCATGTATGTACAGTATGTACGTATATAGGATATTTAAATATTTTTTAAAGAAGACATGCACACTAAAAGTGGCAATGATATTTACAATGTTACAAAAGATTTCACATAAATGCAGTTAGACTTTTTTGAACTTTCATGAAAGAATCCTGAACAAAATGTATCACATTTCCAAAAAATGTTAGGCAACACAACTATTTTAAGCATTGATCATTCGAAATGTCATGTATATTAGAATATTTTCTGATGGCTCATTTACACTGATGGAGCAATGGCTGCTTAATTCAGCTTTGCCATCATAGGAATAAAGCAAGAGAAACCATTCAAGGTTTTGGTTTTCCAAAAAGGTTTTCCCACTTACAAAGCATGTAGAAGTCTGTCATTTTTATCATAGGTACTCTTCAACTGTGAGTGATGAAATTTAAAACAAAAATCCAGAAAATCACATTGTATGATTTTTAAGTATTTGCATTCTATTGCATGACATAAGTATATTTGATAACCTACCAACCAGTAAGAATTCCAGCTCACACAGAAATGTTAGTTTCTCTTTAAAGGGGCTATGTGCAGGTTTTTACCTTAAAAAAATCTTTATGATAGAGTCTTCATTTGTACATTTATGAGCCAACCATAATGTAATAGAAAGAATGACACCTTGACTGTCCACCACGGTTGCCTCTATCAGCCTGTGGGCTTAATGGTGTGTGGAGGAGCCAGGTCCCAATTGGAGTGAAAATTCACAAAATGTGATGTCATACGCGTTCTCGTGTACTTTACATCCATACAAAAGCCATTAGTAAGCAGCGGCAATCATTTGTAGTAGTGTTTCAAATGGACTCTGCGGACGGAAAGTTCACGTTCGCCCAAAATATGAACAAGTTCATGAACTATCGTTCAATGAAAGCGTTCAGGCATGGATTAAAATCCTGCAGCGCATTCAAGGTCCCCTGCTCAAGTGCATGTCCAATCCAGTCTGAAGTTTGGCAATGACCATCTGGATGATCCAGAGGAGGAAAGGGAGAAGGTCATGTGGTCTGATGAGACAAAAATAGAGCTTTTTGGTCAAAACTCCACTCGCTGTGTTTGGAGGAAGAAGAAGGATGAGAACACCATCCCAACTGTGAAGCATGGAGGTGGAAACATCTTTTTTTTTGGGGGGGGGGACGCTTTTCTGCAAAGGGGACAGGATGACTACACCGTATTGAGGGAGGATGGACGGGGTCATGTATTGCGAGATCTTGGCCAACAACCTCCTTCCCTCTGTAAGAGCATTGAAGATGGGTTGTGGCTGGGTCTTCCAGCACGACCCGAAACAAACAGCCAGGGCAACTAAGGAGTGACTCCGTAGGAAGCATCTCAAGGTCCTGGAGTGGCCTAGCCAGTCTCCCGACCTGAACCAAATAGAAAATATTTGGAGGAAGCTGAAAGGAACTTCAGCTTAGGACAGGAAACGCATGATCTCTGCAATTGCAAACAAAGGTTTCTGTACCAAATATTAAGGTCCGTATTCTCTGATAAAGTATCAAATATGTCATGCAATAAAATGCAAATGAATTACTTAAAAATCATTCATGTGATTTTCTGGATTTTTGTTTTAGATTTCATCACTCACAGTTGAAGAGTACCTATGATAAAAATTACTGACTTCTACATGCTTCTACAAGTGGGAAAACCTGCAAAATCAGCAGTGTATCAAACTTGTTCTCTCCACCATATATATATATATATATATATATATATATATATATATATATATATATATATATATATATATATATATATATATATATATATATATATATATATACATATATATATATATATATATATATATATATACATATATATATATATATATATATATATATATATATATATATATATATATATATATATATATATATATATATATATATATATATATACATATATATATATACATATATATATATATATATACATATATATATATATATATATATATATATACATATATATATATATATATATATATATGTTGTTGTTGTTTTGAATTGATTGGAAGACGGTAAAGGTTTAGGATTCAAGAACAACCTGTGCTTAGTGTTGCAACATGTACGTATATGTATATATATATATATATATATATATATATATATATATATATATATATATATATATATATATGTCACATGACCTGCATTTCTGGTGTTCGTGAGAATTGTTTTTTATTATTATTAAATTAAATTGTTAAATTTCTCAATAAGTTTGGTATATATATATTGATTTTCTATAATTTTTCTATAATTTCTATTTTGATATATATTTGATTTTCTTTAATTAGTTTCTCGATTTGAAAACTCCGAAAATGCCTTGTTCTGTCCAATAATCTGGAGTAAACTGCATCAGCAAGAAAGAATATATATCTTCACATTTCAAATGTTAACTTCATGTTAACTTCAAATAACATTTCAGTTTCATTTCATTCTAAGAATGACTGCATTGCTGACTAGCTAATTGAAAGTGAAAACAATGTTTTCAGTGTAAAATGTGATTTACTATTATTTTGTCATTCTATAATTCCTCTTTATTTACCATAAAATTACCGTCTGAACTGACACGCACAAATGTTCTCCATGTTTAGAGGATAGGCCTCTCTGTTTCACTCTCACACAGACTATAAGCAGTGCCAGCTTTATGTGGACAAAAGCATCTAAGGGGCTAAAGTTTAAGTACAAATGAAGTTTAAGTACAAATGAAAATTTCAGGCAAGAAGATTAGCCTAATTCAGGATTTACAGCTAAACGTTATAATTGTTCATTTAATCCCTGGTGGAAAGTGCAGATAATGCTAATAGTTTCAATTCCAATAGGGATTTGGGCCTATTTCTGCGCCAGTTCACTTTCAAGTGCTCAGTGAAGTGTTACAGAAGTGCAGTCTTTGGTGTTTCAGATTCCTCATCTGGAGCTGAAGTTGCTGCTACTGTTGGAACTGGGAATTTGAATGCTTTATATTGTGTGGTTTAAATAATTTACATTAGAGTGGTGATGCCATTTAAACTTGGATTCTGCAGTGTTTATAACAGTTAAGACAACCATTGTGAGAGGATCTCCAACACATTGCACCAATAAAGAGAATGGTTTTACTTATCTAGAGTCATGCAACAGGCAAACTATGTGATGTTTTGAAACTGGAATCCGCGCGATGTTTATACACAGCAGCACTCGTGCAAGCTCTAGAGTCTTATCTGTAAACACGAGCTTGTGTATTCAGACACGCGCATCTCTCCAGACGATTGCGCCTGCCATCAGTGCAAATACTGCGTTCTTGAGTGCTTTCAAGTGTTTGATTGTAATTTATTAGATAGGCTACAGCTATCATAATATGGGTTTTGCAACTGCACACTATCCTATGAGCAAAGTAGACTACGCTTAAAATAATAAAAAAGCTATCTGACTTTATAATGTAAACAATTGTCCGTCATTGAACATTGATTCATTTGAGCATCGCTCAAATCCAAACTGTAAAACTTTTTTAACTCACTAAAATAAACAAATTAATTGTATGGCACCGTCTTAACTGCCTATACTGTAGCCTATATAGGCTACTATTTGGACCAATGTATTATTATTATTATTATTGCTGTTGGGATATTTAATTGTAAAGTCGAGTTAAGTGAACGGATATTATCATTAGCCTACAAGTGACGTACATGTTACAAGTTAAAAATGGATGTAAACAAATGTGTGACAACGATAAAAATTAAAGTGTGTAGTCTCATTTTTCCCCAATTCTCATTTGTTTGTGAGGTTGCACTCCAGCGGAGTGTGTAAACAAGGATGCTGCGTGTTGTTCAGCAGGTGATAGGTGCGTGGCGCGTGCCTCCACTGACCAGGGAACGGCGCGTATCCCGAGCGAGCTCAAGCTTCCCCGGGGCTCCGGTCTCTGTGAGCTTTACCCAATAAGAGCGGAGAGACGGCGGGCTGTCAACATTCCTATCGCCCCTCTCTCTCTCCCCCGTCGCCCACCCCTTCGGTCTGCAGTTCGCACAGTTCATCGCCCCGGTTTATCTCGCGCAGTCTGCTATCAGCGCTCGCAGACTCCAATGGAAAAACGGAGAGGCGCGTGTTTCACAGCCCTGCCTGAACGCAAAACGTGGAGAGAAAAAGTGGAAAAGTTGGCACTCTTGCTGATCAAATTGCACCTCACCGAGACTTCATCTGTTCTCAAGAGGAGGTGAAAAAAAGAAAAGAAAGCGCTCTCTGAACCTGCCGTCTGGCTTGGATTATTTCTGCTGCGGTTGCCAGATCTCGGGGAATACTTTTATATGGCACACGCTAATATCCGGGCAGATACATGATATCCGTCCGTGCATCGTCCACACGGAACTCCGTACATCTGTCCAGCTATCAGAAATCCAAACTTCAGCAGGTCCTCGCAGACCTAAACGTTCTTTACACCAATTTCCTACAGTACAGAATCGTGTTTTCTTATCACCGCTGGAGGACACGCTCAACTATGTTTGGCTGCGGTAAAGTTATTGGGTCGCCCCGGATTCTCAACAGATCTACCGCTGCTCCCGGAGGCTCAGGATTAAGACACATAATCAGAAACAGCACAGGCTCATCCTATGGTCCCCGTGCGTCCTCGAGGTTGTGCTGCGCGTTCCTGTTACTCCTGCTCATCCTCACGCCGCGCGTGGACTCGTCCTGGTGGTGAGTAGCGTCCAGCATCCCCGCGCGCAGCCGCTGGCACACACTCGCGCGCAGAAACCGAGCGGTTTTTTTTTCTGCTCCCGGTGATCGAGCTGCTATCATTTTGGGAGACTGGACATTTGTAAATGTCTGTTAGTTGGATATGTAGTAGCTAGTGTTTTATTTAGTGATAGCTTTGAATAACAATGGTTTAAGTTTTTGTGTGCACTGTAGTTTAATGAAAAACAAGAGATTTAAACCTTCGGGCAATGTTTTTTAATTATATCTGCGTTTTAATGGTCATTCAAAAGTGGGGCCGGCTAGGTTCAGAGTGTTTGACTTAAAGCAATTTATGTCGTTAGTTAATTGGGCGAAATATGGTGAGGTTCGTCTCGCGCAGCTGAATTGCTTGGCACCGCACAGTTAGCCAACTATCTTAAATATATTTTAAACAAAGCTCTTTGTCTTATATGCGAGCAAAGTCTTTTTCTTATGTGCGTCCTATACATGTAAACATAATGGAGTAATAAACAAAGACAGTACAGATATTTAGTACTACGGATCCTGACGGAAAGTGCTCGCGCAGCTGTTGCTATGGTTATCTTCAGGCGAAAGCGACTTCTGTTCTCGAGCGTCTAACTTTTGTGGTTACTAAAACGCCGTTTTTGTTTGACAACGCTGCTGAAATATGTATAAAATTATACTTATTTTCGAAAGGAGACACTTTGAGACCCCCAACCTTTTGTTTTTTATTTTCTTTGGGGAGGTTTAAGCTTTAATTGTGAGGTTCAGAACCCCCAAACTTCCCATAATTCGCACCCTGTTGGTGGACAGAGGTCTGGACTCGGAAGATGGCAGTCAACTCGAGTAGCAACTAAAATGAACACACACGTTGGTGCAGGAACGCAGCTCCACCGGCACCGCCCTCTCCACCAAGATATTGGCATTTAAAACGCAATTATTCTAGAAACACACAAATCGTCTATTTCGCCCCCTCAAAATATAATTTTAAATGCTCATGAGGGATGGGGTTTTCCCCAGAGCTTGCGCTTATAACAGGCCCTGCACATCATTATTTCAGAGTAATGGGTTGGGTTTTCATGGTGTGCTTGAGGTGTGGTGCCAGCCAATAACAGAAGAATAAATTAAATAACTGCAATATGTGTCAGGCCTCCTGCTTAGATGCACACACACAGTGCAGTGAGTCTGAGCAATCAGGAATAAACCGGCCACATGCTCACATATATAAATGTAGTTAAGGAGTGTTTGGGTTTTATGTTTTCTTAGAATATATATGCGTGTGGTTGCCTGACAAATGTTAATTTAATGTTTTTGCTCAAGTATAAAACATGCTGTATTCCAGCGCTCTGCTGCTCTCTGATGAAGATTATGTAATGTTACATACTGGACCCCTAACAATTGCGTCAGTCCTAACTAACTGCTCAGAAATCAGTTTGATTTTAAGTTTGACGGAAACTGAGAAAGTAAAAAATAAATCAGAGGAAAGCAAGTTGTTTGTTACCATCGTTGTGTAATAAGTCAGGCTGACATTCCCAATGTGAGGCACTCACCAGAGCCAGAGAGAAGGGGATCTTTTGCTCCCTCTTTCTCTCTCTGTGATCTGCTTATCCATCACTTTAAACAGACAGAGCAGGAATCCTCTTAAGCTACTGGGCGGCCTGTTAGTGTCCCATACGAGTGAACTTGTTTCACACACACAGAGAGAGAGAGAGAGAGAGAGAGAGAGAGAGAGAGAGAGAGAGAGAGAGAGAGAGAGAGAGAGAGAGAGAGAGACGAAGCCAGACGTAAGCCTTTCCTGGACTTCCACACAGATATTAAGATGTGTGTGTCCTTTGAAGTGAACTTCATCTTTGACCTGTGAGCTTTTGTACTGGGTTCGGCATGGTCTTCCACCCTTGTCCACAAAAGTAAATTAATTACTTAAATCATTACTTTTAAATCATATACATTTTGCAGATTGGTGCTCTATCTATCTATCTATCTATCTATCTATCTATATCTATTACTATCTATCTATCTATATCTATCTATCTATCTATCTATCTATCTATCTTTCTATCTATCTACTGTATCTGTGTCTGTCTGGCAGACTGTCTAACTGTCTGTCTGTAGTTCTATCGTTCTTTATAACGTCTGTAAGGCATTTAACCTTCAAACTTAAACTTTTAAAATGTGTTTTGATAAACTGCTTTTAGTTAGAAATGGCAGGTATTTGGATTTCTTTAAATTCTCAACTCATTTCTGAACGGTACACAAGCTAGTTTCCAACCATATTGCAATTGCCATACATAAAGAATTACACATAATGGCACATATTAGTTTCAACAGTCAAATCATTCATCAGAACAGCATAACTGGAAACTTAAGGACCCTGATTCAGATAAAAAGTGTGAGAGATATGATTGATATGTGGCCTGATAATTGTTTTCCCTAACTTTACTTTCTGTCTAATCTATGGAAAGGAGAAAATGTGATTAGACCAATGGAGAAAAAGATGGGGAGATTCAGAGAGATGGAGAGAGGACAGAAATAGGGAGGAGAGGAGTTTTTACCACTATTTGGGTAATAGAAGCAAAAAATTACTAGTTGCACATTCTTTACCCAGTCAAGCCTAACTACATAGACGCAGCGTAAATGAGAGCAGATTTTACTGTGTTTTTACAGCATGTGGTTGTGGTCCTGTGGATAATTAATAACCACCAATGTGTGAGACAAGCCTGGTGTGTGTGGGTGAGCATTTTCAAACTCTAACTATCGAACGCAAAGCGCAGGGTCCGATAAAGCCCTATAATCACAGTCAAATGAGGCATCGGAGTGGGAGGAACATAGTCGTTATAAAAAGGTTGATCAACATTCACAAATATTTTTTTTTAAAATGTAAAAACTGAATTTTCTCATAAAAAATGCAAACTAAAATATTGTTTTGCAAACTAAATATTTAGCAGTAAATCCTCCTTTAGTCTGACATGATTGAGTGTGTGTTAGTGTGAACGCTTGATGTGATGCGGTTTGGGTGAGAAAGAGTGGGATTTTATCCCAGTTTCTGTTGGCGTTAGACAAACAGTTTATCGAACAGTGATGGATTGAAAAAATCAGAACAGGAGTGAATACAGAGATTTAAAAGAGACAGAATGCATCATAATTCATTAAATATCCTTCTGTTTACCTGAGTAGAATCATGTGTGACATCACAGCAAATGATAATTGGAGCTAAACCATAATACTTCATATAAAACAGTCATTAGATACAGGTTATCATAGAGGCTCATAAATGTATCGTAAATTGATTGGTGTTGAACTTATTATGCATGTGCCTTGGCATAAATCATAAATATGATGAATGTCTGTTTACGACACCTGCCAGTTTGCCAAACTTCCCTATGAAATTCTACTAACGAGTGGTAAGATTCTGGGAATGATCAAACTATTTGGCATCAGGCAATGCATATTCACTGAATGTTTACTGATTCAGCACTGATTCAGACTGATTGGTTCAGTAATTCAGGTTTTAAACCTCTGTTTGTGTGTATATTTCAGGTATATTGGAGCCCTTGGTGCACGTGTGATCTGTGACAATATTCCCGGTCTGGTGAATAAACAGAGACAGTTGTGTCAGAAGTATCCAGACATCATGCAGTCGATCGGTGGCGGGGCTAAAGAGTGGATTTGAGAGTGCCAGCATCAATTCCGTCATCACCGCTGGAACTGCAGCGCCCTGGACAGAGACCATACTGTTTTTGGGAGAGTCATACAGCGCAGTGAGTACTAGAAATGTGTCTGTGCGTTTTGGAGACAGAAGGAGTCAAGGCTGATGAAGAAAAAGAAATAAAATTAAATAAAAATGCTAAATCTTAAATATTTATGGAGGAATATTTATTACTCCATGAGAGAATTTTAATATAAAATTTTTTTTAGACATTATTCATTATTATAATAATTCAAGGTTACACTTTATTTTGATATTCCACATTTGATGAATTATCAGTTGACCGTTAGCTTAAGGTTAGGATCTGAAGAATAAGTTGACATGGACTTGCAAAGGTACTTATGGTCTGTTGGGGGACCATCACAATAAAGTGTTAGCAGACTGTCTACTAATACTCTAATGACTGCAAGTTGACATGATGCAAAGTTACTTATATACATACTGTATATGGACTATAGACCAATAACAAAAATGACAATACTATAATATTTTAGTAGTCAATTCAAGTAAATTTGATCATTATTATTGTTAGGTTTGTTTTTTTTTTTTAAATGAAACTATCAAAACTATATTAACTCTAGTGTCAGTGATCTTACAATCCTGAGGGGCTGGATTACACAATGCAAGAAGACCTTCCATCCATTACCACCTGCTGGGAAACAGAAATAAGGGGCTTTGGCACTGGGTAGTTATAGCAAATCAATTATAGGAACTAGCGAGAACTAAAATGTTACCCTAGAGCCATTCTCCTGGTTGCATTCGCAACAGCCATAGGAACTCTGAACCCGGCATCCAACAACATAAAGAACTCCACTACATAAGGTTAAGAAGTGCCTAGTCTTTTGTGTCAGTCTACCTACCACTGTTTTCCATGTTTGTGGAGTTAGTTTGTAACATAAACTGTGTGTTTAAAAATGGTGAGTACCTGTGTTCTGGCATGCATTTGGTTAATCAATGTGCAGTTACTATATTTCTATAACTAAAATCATACCCAGTTCCTGTGGTGCGAACATGCCAAAAAGCGGGTACTTCCAGCAATAGTTATTGGACCTGACCTAAGTAGCCCCTTTTCCACCAAAGCATTTTGAGAACCGGTTCGGAGCCGGTGCCTGCACGCGAACCAGTTCTTTGTGTTTCGACAGCCAAAGAACCGGTTCTCGGCCAGGAGAACTGGTTCCAAAACGGCACCAACTCTTTGCTGGACTAGAACCGTTCTTTTACCACGTCATGCTTATGTCGGGGGCTGGGGCGGGTTTATACAGTATGTGTTCTAAACATCTTTTCTGACCATAATATAGGATCGCAAAGCCAGGAGAAACATTTGCAGAAACAAAGATGGAGTCCGCCTTTGTAATTGTTATGCTTGAAGTTGGCGCAAGCGTTTCTTTTTTTTATTATTATTGAAAACATTATAAGCAAAGAAGAAAACAGTCACAATATAGAACAAATAAATGGAAAGAAACCGGGGTACATAACTTATCAGAAAAGATTACATATCAAACGAAAAGATTGAAAGACTTACATATTTCAATTGTACTTGCAAGCGTTTCTAGCTAAGACGTATGGCGACATACACAGTGACGTAACAACGTTTTTTCCTGGGCGCTCTAGTCAGTGGAAAAACAAACAGGTTCTGAACGGGTTCGCAAGTTGAACCAACTTTGAACCAGCACCAGTTCTGAACCAGTTCTTTTTTGGTGGAAAAGGGGTAAGTGAGTACCGGTGCTAAAGCCCCTACAAACTGATTCTCAAACTATCTCTCTCTTTAAATATCTCTCTGTGCATCTCATATGGTAAATACCTAGATCGGCATTCTGCACTGTCACCACATAAATCAGTATGGATCAGAATAGGGTAATGACAATTTAAACAGTTACTCGCTTGGACATGTACATCACTGTTTATCACTGATGGATGTCAATGAAACGACTCGGATCTCACAAGAAAATGCAGCCACATTCACACAAATCCCAGGCCAGGTGTGATAATAAGACATAACCGCACAGGATCACTTGATTTCAGTCTGAACCTGAAGTTTACTCAAGAAATCTGCACTGTAAATGTGCTTTCTGTTTGGCTTTCATACAGTGATCCAAAGATCCCTGTGTGAAAATATCACCCCTCCAGCATTCTCTCATGCCTCTTTACCACATAAACAGGCATAGTGGATGTAAATGTTTGGAGAGATGATTCTGGCAGCCGGACAGACTCTTGCAGCACTGCGTGTATTCAGTTTATGAAATGGAATTAGAATTGGAACGGTTGCCAAGAGAGGATTCTCCTATAAACGGCAACTGTACTATTAAAAAAATATATTTTTCTTTAGAGAATATCTTGCTGTATGAATGATGGAGCGATTCAAACATAGATATCCTCCAGATGTCATTGCACTACATGAGCACAGATCATTGAAAACACATTTTAGCCGCAACAGGAAACTGAAAACGACTGCAGTGCAGCGTGAGAAGGACAACTTTACGTGGAGATCTGGGCAGGGGGTCCTACAATAAAGACCCCATTAAAACAACATTTAAGTTCTGCGGAAGTTATTCATATTCACTAGCATATAAATAACTTCAAGGTGTTTAAATGCTACTCCACATTTACCAGATTTAAGCATTTACATTTTTTGTAAAATCTGTAAAGCATTTGGTTAAACAAATCTAACTTAAATCTATTGATATGTCCTCCAATGTGGACCAATTATTATAAATGTATTTAATACACTCAACTAAAGGATTATTAGGAACACCTGTTCAATTTCTCATTAATACAATTATCTAATCAACCAATCAATCACATGGCAGTTGCTTCAATGCATTTAGGGCTGTGGTCCTGGTCAAGACAATCTCCTGAACTCCAAACTGAATGTCAGAATGGGAAAGAAAGGTGATTTAAGCAATTTTGATCATGGCATGTTTGTTGGTGCTAGACGGACCGGTCTGAGTATTTCACAAATGCTCAGTTACTGGGATTTTCACACACAACCATTTCTAGGGTTTACAAAGAATGGTGTGAAAGGGAAAAACATCCAGTATGCGGCCGTACTGTGGGCGAAAACGCCTTGTTTCAGGTCAGAGGAGAATGAGCCGACTGATTCAAGCTGATAGAAGAGCAACTTTGACTGAAATAACCACTCGCTTACGAACCGAGGTATGCAGCAAAGCATTTATGAAGCCAGAACATGCACAACCTTGAGGTGGATGGGCTACAACAGCAGAAGAACCCTACCGGGTACCACTCATCTTCACTACAAATAGGAAAAAGAGGCTACAATTTGCAAAAGCTCATCAAAATCGGACAGTTGAAGACTGGAAAACTGTTGCCTGGTCTGATGAGTCTCGATTTCTGTTGAGAATTTCAGAATGATAACATGGATCCATCATGCCCTGTTACCTCTGTGCAGGCTGGTGGTGGTGGTGTAATGGTGTGGGGGATGTTTTCTTGGCACACTTTAGGCCCCTTAGTGCCAATTGGACATCGTTTAAATACCACAGCCTACCTGAGCATTGTTTCTGACCATGTCCATCCCTTTATGGCCACCATGCACCCATCCTCTGATGGATACTTCCAGCAGGATAATGTCACAAAGCTTGAATCATTTCAAATTGGTTTCTTGAACAGAGTTTACTGTACTAAAATGGCCCTCACAATCACCAGACCTCAACCCAATAGAGCATCTTTGGGATGTGGTGGAACTGGGAGCTTCGTGCCCTGGATGTGCATCCCACAAATCTCCATCAACTGCAAGATGCTATCCTATCAATGTGGGCCAACATTTCTAAGTCAGTTCTGAAGGCGAAAGGGGGCAAACACAGTATTAGTATGGTGTCCCTAATAATCCTTTAGGTGAGTGTATATTAGAAATGCAATTTAACCCAACTGTTGAAAATTGTGTTTTTTTGGGGAAACCATGGAACATTTTTCCAGGATTTTTGTATGAATAAAAAGTTCAAAAGAAGCATTTATTTGAAATGAAATTCTTCTGTAACATTATAAATATCTTTACTATCAGTTTTAATCAATTTAACTTTTTGTTTTAAGTCATAAATGTCTTTAAAAAACATCTTATTGACGCCAAACTTTTGAACTGTGGTGCAAATGTAACTAAGTATATAACATACCAAATATGTTATATATTGTAATTTTATAATTTCAATGGAAAATGCATATTTAAAACAACTATAAAACACTTTTGGTTTCTTCCCAAAACTGGAGTCTGTCCATGATGATTTACATTTTCTCACATTCAGTCAGGCTAAAGGAATCAGTATGAGTGGCGTGACTCCAAACATGCAGGACGCTTAGAAAAAGCAGGTTAAGGTTAGAAAATTACTGTGGCAGTTCACTATCAGACTGCTAACCTTCAAACAATTTATCCTAGCAGAGAATGGCCCACCCTGGAGGGATTAGGCCTGTACTAATATTTAAACCAAACTCTCACACTGGGGCAAGTCACACCCCTAGGCAGGTCTCTGGCGGACAAATCAGAAGTGCTGTTTGGGATTATATGAGAGTGGAGGGTGCGTTTAAATGTCTTGAGTGTCTGATTAAGGACCTGAATGTGTTTGTTGTGGCTTCATGATCTTTGTTTTTGCAGGCAGTCGTGAGGCGGCGTTCGTATATGCGATCTCCTCAGCGGGAGTGGTTTTCGCTATAACCCGTGCCTGCAGTCAGGGGAGCTAAAGTCGTGCAACTGTGACCCCCACAAGCGTGGCCGGGCCAGCGACGAACGAGGAGAGTTTGACTGGGGTGGCTGCAGTGATAACATCAACTATGGGATAAAGTTCGCCAAAGCCTTCGGTAGATGCAAAAGAGCGAACTGTGAAAGATGCACGAGCACTCATGAACCTTCATAACAACCGCTGTGGCAGAATGGTGAGAACAGAGACTATGTGACACATTCATGGTGATATAACTATATGGTGGAAAAGATGAATGAATGAAGCCAGTATTACAACCAGGGTTTGAAATTAGACTCGCCAACTCACCAAATGTGGGTGAAAATCCACTGTTGCGAGTAAAGCATATCAACACACTGGCCAATTTGGTGGGTTATGATTCATAAATTATATTCTATCACTTTGCATGGCATTACTATCAGAGCCCTTTCCATAAAAAGAGGCTCAATCATTAGCAAATCAAAGTGTAAAGAGGGTTGCATGTCCTAGATTACATTCATAATACACATATTCATACTATATAGAATATATTTTTTTAAAGGGTTAGTTAACCCAAAAATGAAAATTAAGTCATCAATTACTCACCCCCATGCTGTACCAACCCTGTAAGACCTTCATTCATCTTCCGAACACAAGTGAAGATATTTTTGATTAAATTTGAGAGGTGGATCACTGCTACATAGGCTGCCTGAGGGATTCGAAACTTGACGGCCAAGAAAGTCATTCAAGAAAATGTTTATCAAGCGATGTTAAGACTTTTTATGTGAAAAAAATAAAAATAACGACTTTATTCAACTACTCTATTTCTTCCTTGTAGGCCTGAGACGAGAGTTCCACGACGAGAGTTCCACGACGCATGCGCAATAATTGCGATCTTCTTCAACAACTTTAGTTCCAACATGACATCATGACTTTTGCGTAAACATACACGCCACTTTCAAATCAAGTGGCGTGTTATCTATGCGCATATTCAGCTATCCGCGTGTATCCGCATGTATGCGTGTATGTCTACGCCATTAATGTCTGCGTGATTCTGTGTGTATGTACAAGCGGTTAAATGTCCAAGCGAAATGAAGCAAAATGTAGATCTACATCTGGGGAGCGATATTTTTTTTCCTAGGATGGTAGGGGAAGACTCATAAATGCAATTAAGTGACGGGTAGGTTTAGGGACGGGGTTGAGGCTGGTCATATATTTATATATACAATAATAACGTTAAGTCTACGGCATTCATAAACGCACTGAAATGCGATTATGTGTGTTGATAGCATGCCAAAAATAGAAAAAGGAATTGGCGTGTCATACACACGCAATTTCATGAGATCAGTCTGTTAGTTCAGTTCTTGTGCATGCGTCTTGGAAATCTCTTGAACTCTCGTCTCAGGCCTACAAGGAAGAAATGGAGTAGTCGAATAAAGTCGTAATTTTTGTTTGTTTGTTTTTTCGCACAAAAACGATTCTCGTTGCTTGATAAACTTATACTTGAGCCACTGTTGTCACATGGAATATGACATTAACTTTATGGGCCATCAAGTTTCGATCCCTCAGGCAGCCTATTTAGCAGTGATCCACCTCTCACATTTAATCAAAAATATCTTCATTTGTGTTCCGAAGATGAACGAAGGTCTTACGGGTTGGTACAGCATGGGCGTGAGTAATTAATGACTTCATTTTCATTTTTGGGTGAACTATCCCTTTAATGGTCGTAAAGTAATTACTAAAGTACCTTCTCAAGAAAGTATGTGATTTTTCGGATGCAGACATTGCTTTCTATTACCATACGCACACCGGCGGCACCACTCGGGTTCTATGAAGATGCCAGAGGCACGTTGCTTACTGTCTGTTGTGTTTTGCTGGAGTCCTAGAAGACAGTTGAGAGGCCACTTTTTCTAACCCGTTCTTATAAATTCTGCATGTCCAAGACGTGCAGGTAAACTCAAGGCAATTATTTTATTTTTATTTCTATTTTATTTTATTTTATTTTAATGGTATCTCCAAACAGTTATTGACTGTCATAAAGCTGAAAGCAATACAATGATTCAGATATGATTCATATATACACAGTTTAAATTTCTAATATGTATATAAGAAATCTAATCTGTGCTATTGATAATCTGGTTTACATGTGCGAATTTTGTTTTGACTAGGCGACGTTCTGAATTGCCGGTAACTTAACAATTTAGTAGCCAAATTGGCTGGTGAGTGAAAAAGTTCATTTCAAACCTTGATTTTAACTAAACAACTCAGTATATAAATACGGGCATAAATAACACAAACACATTGTTCTATGATAACGTTCCTGTGAAACTCTGTTTACATTCTGATGCAATTCTTGGCCACATGGAATCTGTTCATATAATTACTACTAGGGATGTTTTCTCTGTTTCTCTTTTTTACAGGCTGTAAAACGGTTTATGAAGCTGGAGTGTAAATGTCATGGAGTCAGTGGGTCATGCACTCTGAGAACCTGCTGGTTGGCAATGTCAGATTTCCGTAAAACAGGAGATTACCTTCGCAAAAAATACAACGGAGCCATCGAGGTCACCATGAACCAAGATGGGACAGGATTCACAGTAGCCAATAAAGACTTCAGGAAAGCCACAAAAAATGACTTGGTGTACTTCGAAACCTCACCTGATTACTGCCTCATGGACAAAGCTGCAGGTAAGAATGAAAACGAAAACATGAAATAACTAAATATTTAATAATACCTGAAAGAATTATCAGTGCTTACAAGACACTAAGAGAGTGTTTAAAAAAAGCTAGTGAGCTCCCTCATTGCCTTTTACACAGCACAAATTGTGGGGTGGGGGATTAGTTTTACATGTTTCTGTCATTTTTAATTAAATTTATAATTTCAATTATTTACATTTAATTTATTAGTAATTATTGTATTTATTATTTTATCAATACTTTGGTCAGATGTTGCCTTCTTCACAAAGAATATATGCATAAAAAAGACCACAAAGTAACTTACGACTGGCATTATTAGTTAAATTGATTAAAGAATTTAGAACAAAGCAAACCCGGATGTTTGAATATTATCACTATAAATATTGCTATCATATTATGATTATAACTGATAGTATAAATATTGACTCATTTAGGAATAATGCAATTTGCACTAACCTATACAGTGACTCATGTATTACTAATGTCACAAATAGTTAACTCTGACTAACTGCTGACGCACATAGTATATTGGATTTTGCTTAGACTTCTTAGAATTAAGAGTTAGATTATACCAGACGTGCAGAATGCAGGAAGTGCTTAGTCTGCCTGATGAATAAAGGTATAGATAAATAAAGTGTGATAAATAAAATCCTGTTTATGAGAGACAGTAAAGTGTTTAATGACGTATAAGCGGCGTTTACACAACACCATGTTCAACAAGAACTGAGAACTTGCTTATTGAAAGTTTTGGGGGCCTGAAAATGCAAACCTTTGAAAACGGGTTTCAAGTAGCTTGTTTTCATATGACGTCACGCCACTGCGTTGCCATGGCGCGAAATGCAGATGGAGGGCAGGAAGTAATTTTCTATATTTAGGAAGCACTATAACAAACTCAAAATGCCTATGTTTTGTGTCGTTTATGGTTGCTCAAATTGAATCAAACCACGAGGAGTTTCTATCGATGTGCCAAAAGTTGTTGTTCATAAGGGGGAAAATACAAGAAATTGACAGAAAAACACCAGGAAAAATCTACGTCTGCGGTCGGGAGGAGCCGAATGGGAAAGTGCCTGTGTGTGTGTGTGTGTGCAGTGATCACTTCACGGATCAGGACGATATGAAAAATTATAGGCGCAATCTCGCAAATTTCTTATGTTTCAAAATTTTTAGAAAAAGCTGTGCTGCAGCAATTATTATCATTTTTAAATAAAAACGAAATAGGAGAAATGTTTCAATCAGGGTTTAAAGCTGCCCACAGCACCGAGTCGGCACTTTTGAAAGTGTTAAACGACATCTTTCTGGCCTTAGACAAAGGAGATGATGTCGTCTTAGTGCTGCTTGATCTAAGCGCAGCTTTTGATATGATTGACCATGACACTCTCATTTCTCGTTTGGAACGCTCAGTAGGCTTGGAAGGCACAGTTCTGAAATGGTTCCAGTCTTACTTGAGTTGCAGATATTTTTCAGTCAACTACAATGGCATGACCTCAGGAAAAAAATCTTCCGTGGGGGTCCCGCAAGGGTCTATCCTTTCGCCCATACTGTTCTCACTGTACTTGCTCCCTTTGGGAAGCATTTTTAGAAAGTATGGAGTGTCATTTCATTTTTACGCCGACGACACGCAAATGTACCTGCCACTCAGTTCGACCAACTCATTCGAGTCGCTTTTAGAGTGTTTAAAAGACGTTAAAACCTGGATGGCTAAAAATTTTTTAATGTTAAATGAAGACAAAACAGAGGTTATTATATTCGGCCATCAAAATAAACTTGCAGAAACTATACTAGATTCGAGTCCTTTAACACCTTACACGAAATCGACAGTCAGAGATTTAGGCTTTTTAATCGACAACAATTTAAAAATGGACAAGCAAATAAATTCTGTAGTCCGGGCTTGTTTTTACAATTTACGTCTACTAGCTAAAATTAAACCATTCCTATCAAATAAAGTCTTTGAAAGAGTTATACACACTTTTATATTTTCAAGGCTCGACTTCTGTAATTCGTTGTATTGTGGCATCACCGCCGCATCTCTGTCCCGACTGCAATCGAGTACAAAATGCGGCGGGGAGGCTTTCGATGAAAATAAAGAAACACGAGCCGATCACATCTGCACTGAAGTCTTTAAATTGGCTCCCAGTGAAATACAGAATAAGATACAAAATTTTAATGTTTGTATATAAATCGCTAAATAATCAGGCCCCACCATATTTGGCGAATCTCCTAACTCTCTATGCCCCCTCCAGAAATCTACGCTCAGAGGATCAGGAACTACTGATAGTACCGAGAACGAAGCGCCGTCATAAGGGTGACCGGGCATTTGCGGTAATAGGGCCGAGACAATGGAATGAGCTGCTGTTGGCTATTAGGTCTGCAAAATCGCTATCGATCTTTAAACATTTGTGTAAATCACACTTGATGTCCTTAGCCTATAATGAGTAGATGTTGTTATTTTATATGTTGCGGTATTGGCTGGTGGAGGTATGTTGTTTATTTTTATCCTTTATGGGAATCTGCCTGTAAAGCACTTTGGTTCAACCTTGGGTTGTGTTTTAACAGTGCTATATAAATAAATAAAAAAACGAAACGAAACTTCGTCAAATGTGAGTTAATACGTTATTTATGTGGCTTATAATTACATTTTTCAGGTGTTTAAATGCACTTATGTGGCTGTTTGTGTAACGTACCAGTTTCCGAACTTTGTAATGTCAAAGTATGTCTGTAAGACGAGGTAGTTGCTGATATCTACAGCCTTCGATGGCAGGCAATCTGCATTGCCTCCATCTACCCTCCATCTGCATTGCGCGCGTCAACACAATCATGTGACTGCAAACCACCTATTGCATTTTATTTTTTTAATTATACTGTTATCATCTCAGTGTAAACTACAAAAATGCAAATTTGTGAAAGCGTCTTGCGCACTCCATGTTAAATCTATAGACACAATTCGTGAGCTTAGAATTATAAAGTTAAGAGATATTAAGCATCAAAGTTTTTACAGTACATCCCAGCTGGCAAAACTGTTATGTAGTATAATCTTCTGTTATAGCTTTATCTATTAATCTTTTGTTTTACAAAAATAACACCACACAGGCATTAATAAACACCTAATAGATCAGATTATGTCAAACTCAATTTCAACCAAAAGTGGAGATAGTACCTTATAATTCTAAGCTCACAACATAGTTTTCTTCACAAAGTAACATCGCCAACTACTGGCCTGGCAGCATAATGCAGCGTTTTTAGTCGTTTTCGTAAATCCGTTCGAACAGGGTTTTTTTTTTTACAATGTTGTTGCCTGTACACGGAAAACGCAAAGGAAAAACGTTTCTGTTTTTAGACCATGGCTGTTGTGGAAACGTACCGTAACAGGTTGGCCACTGAATCACAGAGGATCCTCACTCCTGAGATCCAGTATGATGGTAGTAAGCCATGTTCATTTTTACATGACTTGATGTGTGGAGAAAGACAGTCAGTGAGTACATTTCAGTAACTGAGGTAAATTGACTCTCACACCTGCCCTGCCCTGCCCTAAACCCAACCATAAACCTTAAGGGTAAAAAGAGCAATAGAGGCTTTGACAGGGTCAGAAGAGGTGGGATGGGATTTTTTTTCCTCTGTTAATCCTTGATGCTCTGACACACACTTATGCATGTATCATCTGGACTAGCGGCCATGTTCAGTTGGTGATGGGTCATAAATAGAAACTTTTTCATTACTTTATGACTCAATTTTTTAAATGTATTTGTTTAATTTGTAAAATATATGTATTTAGTAATTCATATTTTATATATATTTTATCTGTAGTGTTCCACAGGGGATTAATCTAAAAATGCAACTTCTCTGAAAGCATCTTAGCACTTGTTATGCTTTGCCGTGCTGCAATACATGCAGATGTGTTACTTTTTGGGGGTGGTGTGCCACTCAACCATACATCTTGTTACATTTTGTTTTTGAACACAAGAACGCATCTTAACACCCCATTAGAAATGTAGCATATTGGACACAACTGATAAACCTAATTATCCAGGGCTCCCCTAAAACTAACTAGTCGACTAATAGTTTAGAACACATATTCTGGAAACATATCACGTCACACTCTGTTACTCTGCTTTTTTGAGAATACCACTGCAGCTCATACATCAGTGTGATGGTTTGAGTGTGTGTTTGGGTCAGACAGACAGCTCACAGCTCAGTGATTTTAGAGGGTCAATGCGCTTACCCCTTAACCACCACCAGCATCACCACCCCAGTGGAATTTGCACCCCAAGGATACAACAGGCTCATTTTTCAAATCCCATTCTTTCAAAGCTGCCAGCACAACCATCACTCTCTGGTTCTCATGGCCGCAGGGCAAGCAGATTTTTTTTAAGAAAGAGACCATCTCTGTCCACTGTGTGTTTAACCTTGCAAAACAACAACATGCAGACTCCAAAACACCAATCTGATTATTTATGGTCGGTCTTACTTTCTGTGTGACTTTGTGTTACTAGACTGTTGGGTAGGATGTTTCATAGAAGGTTTCACTGTGGTACCGTTTTGGACTCCTCAAAGAACCTTTCATGAACACTACTTAAAAAAAACATTTTGTCTTAGTGGTAAGGCCTATTGTAATTATCCAAAGAACCTTTTGTCCACTATAAAAATAAAAAATAAAATTAAAATTAAATGGAAAGGTGGATGTTAAAGCTTCTTTATGGACTTATTTATGTCAATAAATAACATTTATATTTTAGAGTATGTTTCTGTATTTGTTCATTGAAATGTATTAGTTATTTTATATCATTATTATTTTGCAAATGTAATTTTGTGTGTCCAGTCAAATGGTATTTCGGCTGAATTATATGACCATTAACTCTGTAAAGCCTGAAACATAAAACACTAATCAGAAAAATCACTTAAAAAAATTTACAGTCCGTTAAACCCTTAAATAATAAAAAAAGTGTATTTGTTTTTTTACGTGAAATGTATAAATATATATATAAAATATATATTCCTAGCCTGGATGCTAGCCCGAACTCCGACCACAACATTTTTTGGTCAGGAAGTTCGGTCTGGACTCGATCTTTTGAGGAGTAATTATGATCAGGCAAACAATGTTCGCGCCAATCAAATTGCAAGGGCGGGCTTTATACAATGATGGACAGGTGATCTGCAGGGACGTAATCATCACGTTATCAAAGAGCTGGTTTCCCTCAGAGATGACTGCAGCTGGAGAATTGAGATGTATAGATTCCACTGGTCACGTCTGTCTGTGAAATAAATTCGACAGTGCATTAATTTTAAACAAAGAGAACTGCAATCAAGGCATTAGTCGATCGGAAAGATATTTTTGCCGTCCCACATGATTCGTGAAACTGTAACTTATCAGCTGGCTCTGACGGTCGCTAAGAAGATGGTACGTAATGAAAAGCCTGTGGTCGTTGTGGTTTCTCCTTTGGTCGCACTCATGAAGGAGTAAGTAAAAGAAACAACATTCGTTATTTTACTTCTAAAATAAGTAAAGTTAGGCTACGTTCTGTAATTGACAACTGTATGCAAAGTAGCTGACTTACTGCGTTGCTCTGATTGGTTGTAGGTTTACCGACTATCCAATTGAGTGCAGAGTTGTTGTTTTTTCCTGGTTCGGTTAAGACACGCCTCATAATCAAAACCATACGGAGGAGTTTCAGACTCATCTTCCGATAGGAAAATGAATATGACGAAGTCAGGCTAATATATTCCACTAATATATTTAAATTTGTAATTAATTTTATTCTTTGATTCGTTGAATCTATAATTAAATGATTTAATGCTTATTTGTATTGTTGTGGGCTTAATACATCTTGAAATGCGTTATTACTTTTTGGGTTATGTTGCACTACTTGATGTCCAACGTAAAATCTGGGTTTTGAAACAAAGTCATTTCCTTTTTTTTTTTTGCATTCCAGGTTCATTGGGAACTGCTGGTCGGGTCTGTAACAAGACATCCCGGGGACCGACGGCTGCGAGGTCATGTGTTGCGGACGGGGCTACGACACCACACGCGTAAAACGCATCACCAAGTGTGAGTGTAAGTTTAAGTGGTGTTGCGCTGTTGAGTGCAAAGACTGCGAGGAGGCTGTCGACATTCACACCTGCAAAGCTCCTAAACGTGCCGAATGGCTGGATCAGACCTGAGACGTGCACACTTCCTCCCGTTCCTCAGGATTTTGTCCACGGCAATCTGGGATATGAAGTCCATCCCTTGTGATTTGTACCCCTCCCCCAATCCCTATTCTTTGTTGCATGGCTTTATTTGAACTTATTTTGTGAAAGCACTACAACTGAAATCTACATTTCTCATGAGCGCCTTGCACACTTTGCCTGATATGGCAGATGTATCTCTCTCTCTCTTCTTCTCTCTCTTTTTTTGTTGTTGTTTTGAATTGATCGGAGGACGGTAAAGGTTTAGGATTAAGAACAACCTGTGCTGTAACGTGTTGGTGTATATATATATATATATATATATATATATATATATATATATATGTATATATATATATATATATGTATATATATATATATATATATATATATATATATATATATATATATATTGTTTCGTTTTTGACGTGAGAGTTTTGTTCTATGAGTGTTGTTTTGTGACAAAAGGTGTGCTGCTTTTAAAATAATATTTTAAACTGACTCTGAGCCTATCAGATATTATCATGGCCAATAGCTGAATATGTACATCACATGTTATTGACAACACAGCCGTGTACTTCACATTCATCACGTGCCAATACTGGACTACAGTATTTTCCTATGACTATTGGTACCGAATATAACAGAACGAATGAGGCTGGTCAGAGGGACTCGAGAGGACAAAATGGATGACAGCTATGTGGGCTGCTCACTCCACATGGAGCCCTAGTTTCTCTGGAAGCTACAGAGGCGTTTGGAAGGGTTAGAGGTAATATTAATAATATAAATGAGCATGCACTAAGGACATTAGCTAACAGTTGAGCGTAAATGACATGTTATTTTGAAACTCATCATTGCCTGTGTAAAACAAGAAGAATGGTGTTAACAGCTGTGACTGGTAGAGGTGTAAGCTCTCATTAGCTCTCCTGTGCTGTGGTACTGTTAACTGTGTAATTATTTTTCAGCAAAAGTTCATATAAAGACATTAAGTAAGACATAAAGAGTCATTTTATTTAGCTTTTCTTCCCCTTAGCCATAAACATCATGTGACAAATTACAATGGAACTGCAGGATAATGATGTCGAGTTCACTCTATCCATTTAAAAATGAAGAATTGAGCACTGGTAAAATATATACTTTAATAATAATAATATTATTATTACTATGTGTATATACTAGGCCTATATATATATATATATATATATATATATATATATATATATATATATATATATATATATATATATATATATATTGTATATACACACATAGGTACACTTTAACTATTAGAGACAAAATGAAAAAAAAATAATAATAAAAATCCAGGAAATCATATTGTAGGATTTTTAAAGAATGTATTTGAAAATTATGGTGGAAAATAAGTATTTGGTCAATAACAAAAGTTCAACTCAATACTTTGTAACATAACCTATGTTGGCAATGACAGAGGTCAAACGTTTCCTGTAAGTCTTCACCAGGTTTGCACACATTGTAGCTGGTATTTTGGCCCATTCCTCCTTGCAGATCTCCTCTAGAGCAGTGATGTTTCCGATGCTGTCCCTGGACAACACGGACATTCAACTCCCTCCACAAATTGTCTATGGGGTTTAGGTCTGGAGACTGGCTAGGCCACTCCAGGACCTTGAAATGCTTTTTACGGAGCCACTCCTGGCTCTGCAGGATTTGAGGGGGACACGCCTGGCACTGCAGGATTTGAGTCCCTCTCGGTGTAGTGTGTTACTTACAGAAGCCTTTGTTAATTTGGTCCCAGCTCTCTGCATGTCATTCATCAGGTCCCTCTGTGTAGTTCTTGGATTTTTGCTCACCGTTCTCATGATTGATCATGAGTTTGGAGTGTGACTGTTTGAAGCTGTGGACAGGTGTATTTTGTACAGATAATGGATTCAAACGGGTCCCCAATAATACAGGTAACGAGTGGAGGACAGAAGAACTTCATAAAGAAGAAGCTACAGGTCAAGAAATCTTGCTGGTTTGTGGGTGACCAAATACTTATTTTCCACCATAATTTACAAAAAAAAATTCTTTCAAAATTCTACAGTGTGATTTCCTCTATTTTTGTTTTCTCATTTTGTGTCTCATAGTTGAAGTGTACCTATAATGAAAATTATAGACCTCTCTCATTATTCTAAGTAGGAGAACTTTCACAATCAGTGGCTGACTAAATACTTTTTGGCCCCACTGTAAATATAGTTACACTTCTCTTTCAAATGTTTTGGGGTCAGTACAATTTCTATTCATCAAAGAATATGTGAATATATATATATATATATATATATATATATATATATATATATATATATATATGTGTGTGTGTGTGTGTGTGTGTGTGTGTGTATTAAGCAACTGTTTTCAGCTGTGATAATAATAATTAGAAATGTGTCTTGAGCACTAAATCTGCATACTAGAATGATTTCTGAAGGATCATGACACTAAAGACTGGAGTAATGATGCTGAAAATTCAGATCACAAGAATACATTATATTTTAAACATATATACAAATAGAATAATACTTTATAATAAGGACAATGGTATGCAGTATATCTGCCTGCAGGGGTTAATGAGTCATGCTAACCATCAAGACATTGACCCCTTGGTTTAAATCAGACTTTGCATTAGGGTATCTCAAGAAAGATCTTAGACATAAGGGCTGCTTAATAAAAGGGCCTCCCTTTCTCACGAAACGTGACCAATGACCAACCTGAACTGTCTAATAATGAGCTGATTAGTTTAATGACAGGGCAGAGGCAGCTTTGAACAGGCCTCCATCACAGTGGGGCTTGTGTCTGCTTGTGATTTCAGAGCTTTTTCTGGATGGTTTGTTTTCTAACCAAAGCATGTTGTTTCCTACAATCTTCTCTCCTTTATTAGGTACAAGTCATGTTTTTCGAAGGTTTGCTTTTATTGAACTTTAAAAGTTTGATTTTAGTTGAAATTAAACAATTATTTGTCCTTTTAAACGTCTTGTAAAAAAAAAAGTCATTCCGGGACTCTTTTTACGAAGTTGCACTGACCGATAAGGTAAACATGATTTCAATAAGTGCAACATGATCCTGGGTCACCATCTTTGTTGATCCTGGAACATTCCAATCAACCAATCAGATTTGAGGGACCAGTGTTGACAGGGACATAATATCCGACAAGGTAAAAAGGATGACATCAGGCCAAGAAGACTAGTAATAATATTCACATAAATCAGATATTGGTCACCCCTATACTCTCATATCAATATCTAATTTATTTCTAGAGCACAGATTGAATGTGAGATTGAATAAGTGCACTCAATAACATTCACAATGGTTCCGGATACCCAAATGGCTGTTGCCTCAAATGGTGCCTTATTTAAAGTCTCCAAAACAAAGACAAAATTCACATTTAGAAGACCAAACTCAACGTTGAAAATCAGGTTGATGTCAGAATCCAACGTCAGATTGATTTCAATCTCCAAACGTTGGACAGACGTATTGTGCATTGTGGTTGAAAATGAAATAGGGTTGATGTCAGAAACCAACATCAGTCGGGTTCTGACATCAACCCAACTTTCATTTCCAACCAAGATCCAGACGTTTGTCCAAAGTTGGATGTTGACATTAATCTGACTTCGGTTTTGACGTCAACCTGCCTTTAATTTACAACCAAAATGCAACCCATGCAACCAAAATCAGCCCCTGACTGACGTTACTATTTTCTATTCAAGGACCTTGACAGAATTGTGGAGTAAGAAGTACTACATTTGTTAAAGTAAGTTAAAGTAAAAAGTTTCCAGAAAAAATATTACTCAAGTTAAAGTATGGATACTCAAAAAGTGTACTTAAACTCAAGTAAATGTACTTCGTTACTGTGTTATTCACCCATCATTTCCCTGTGATTTTAGCGATAAGTTAGGGGTAGGGATAGGGTTAGGACTAAACTTTTGAACAAAAATGTTGTTACAGGATCAACAAAATATGTTGATCCAGGAACATGCCTTACTTGACAAAATCATTTTGACTAACAGATAATGTGACTGTAGCTTGGCTTCATTGAGCATGCACACAAGTCAGTCAGACTACATTTGCTCTCAGTACTGCAAAAGACTAAGGTCACACGGAACATGTGATAAATCCTTCAAATATCCGATTACGCATAGTGTTGTATACTTTGACACATAGAGAAAGACTGCAGCTCAAACATATTGAATCTGAGTGCTTCAGTTTCACTGCTGCTTTGTTTATATACAGTATTGCTTGTGTGTGCGTTCTGAAACAGGCCTAAACATGATGTTCTGTAAAAGTGAAAGTATTGTAATCTGTCAAACATTCCATGTTTCCTGAGGAAGCTAAGTACAGTTTGATCTAATAAGGAAGCAGTTGTGCACAATAAGGTTTCTCAGATTGCTTTGAATGCGGACCATTATAACTAATCGTTGCAGTATGATAATTCAAGCCTTTTAACGGTGGCCTTAAACACACTTAATATGACCCTAGAGGATCAGGGCGCTGATAGAGAGATATAGGAACAGAGGGATAGAGAGAGATCAGTGCTGCCTGCAGCCTCATGTCACTAGCAAATAAATAGGCATCATGGTATCTGACTAATGCCACCAATCGGGCCCCGCTGAGTGGTCTGTTTGGGTCTGCCCTAATTCCGCTGGCGGGTAAGAGAGTCCATGACCCTGATTAGGATCCAGGTTGCAAACGATGATTTATTAAACCTGGTTCAGAGAAGTTGGTTACAGGCAACTCTCAAAACCATTTTGGGTTTGCACGGCATGCACCGGCAGCCACAGTTCTGAGAAGAGTTGTTTTTTGAGGCCGAATAAAGGGTCAAATGAATGATCTCACAGCGTTCTACTTAGTCCATTAGATGAAGAGAACTCAGGATTTAAGTTCTCTTCAATGATTTTAAAGTAAATTATAAACCACTCGAAAGGGTTTCTAATTGGGTAAAAGGTATTAGTTGGATGGATGAAGATGGAAAATGATATGTCATGACATGTCACATTGACATGTCCTCATTACTGACATGTCCTCATAACTCACTGTATGTCAAAAGTGTGTGGTCGATAAAATTTTTAAATGTTTTAAATAGGTATTCTAAGGCTGTAGGTGTGTGTTTAACTGCACTGGATTATGCCACTCCAATTTTGTTTGGGTAGGAGTTCCCAAGTCACTAGAGGGTTTCCCACTCGGCTATCTAACTAAATAAATAATAGCAAAATTACTATAAAAATCAAAGCATCACTCTTATTAAAACAATGATTCTGGTCTCATCTGCTTTCACTCAAAGCTGGCCAAATGTAAGCGTGACAGGTGGTGGTACAATTAACTATGGGGGGTTACATAACACTTAAAAAGAAAATGCACACAACAAATGAATAAATACAATAAACCCCAAAAGAAATGACAAAGTTTCTACATGTACACAAAATACACAAAAATTGTTTACAGACCACACTTGTATGAATCAAGAGTGAATATCTTCAAATCTGACCAACTGATTGGTCTAACTAAGGGGACTAACATGAGGGGAGTGTTGAGTCGATAGGAGCACAGTTGTATTATATGCAAAGAGGAGCTGGGACAGCAATTGGGGCCACTTTCGTTTCTGTTCAGATGACAAAGTACGAAGCAAATCATGCAATGTCCAATTAAATCTTTCACATTCGCCATTACCCTCAGGATGGTATGGGGTCGTTCCACTTTTAGAAACACCATACAGGTCGAACAAGCGCCCTGACAATTCTGTTTTCCCACCTTTCAAAACAAAAATTCAGTCATAAACAAATCAAAACAAAGAAAACAAATAATAACAATAAAGAATTTTAACCTGCCGACTACGCCAAATGTTCTAAGGCTGTATGTGTTTGTTTAACTGCACTGGACTACGCCACTCCAAATTTGTTTGGGTTGGAGACATCTTCTAAATGTCTATTTGACATCTGACAGGAAACGATTAATTGCGAGTTAACTATGACATCAATGCGATTAATCGCGATTAAATATTTTAACCATTTAACAGCACTAGTTTAATAAGAAGTATCATGCTCACCAAGGCTGCATTTATTTGATCAAAAATACAATAAAACCATAATATAGTGAAATATAATTTAAAATAACGGTTTCTATTTGATTATATTTTAAAATGTAATTTATTCCTGTGTTAAAAAAGTGGAATTTTCAGCATCTCTCCAGTCTTCAGAATATATATATATATATATATATATATATATATATATATATATATATATATATATATATATATATATTTTAATTACTGACCTCAAACTTTTAATGTTCTTGAATGTGCTATAATCAGACAGATTGATTGTTGCTAGACAAGAGGCCATTTGCTGTCAAATAATAGTGCAAAATCTTAAACACTTTTCTTCATCTTATACCTTAACTTTATTTTTAACTTTGATTTATTTTAATCAATACTGTAGTCTTAGCATAGCGAGGACTTTTTTCAAAATTTTTCTCTCACACACGCGTGCGCACACATACTACTGTACAAGGAAAGGTGTGGAAAATATTTTATTTTAAATTACATTTTATAAAGACCATGAAGGAAGACAGAAACCAAAGCCTCATTCCTGTACTCATACAAGGGAAATAGACAGAGATGAAGGGAATGGGAAAAGGGGGGAATGAAGAGAGGTGAGGAAAGAGAAGAGAGAAGAGAGGAGTGTTGGGTTTCTGAGTGGCCTGGCGGGCATTTTTATCAGCAAGCCTGATCTTAATCTGAGCAGAAAAGCAGCCTTCTCAGAAGCACACACACACACATTCATCTTCATTACTTCTCCTGTCACCTTGTGCTGCTCCAGTGCATGCTGGGGTCTGAACGAGACCCAAAAATCCAGTTAGGACATTGCTAAAGATGCAAACGCACATACATATACACTTGCTCTCAGACTAAAAGATATCAGTATCACAGACCCCCCACTATCAGTGACACCAACTCGCCATTTGTCCATCTGAGTGCCTGCATGTCATCAGATTTTACCATACTCAATTCCTCTCTTCCTTTCTCCATACATCATTCCCTACCTTATTCACCTCCTTAGACTGACATCAGGTGAAGCTCTTCATCAGGTTAATAACAATTAATGCTGCAAAAGAATCTAAAAAAGTGGACAAAAGTGCATTTGTAACATCATGGGAACTTTTTTCACAGATATTATACACAATAGTTCACACACACATACATACATACATACATACATGCACAGACATGCTAATTCAAGCGTATGAGGGCTGCTTTTATCAAGCCAGAAACACTGCATTAGTTTCCTCTGGGAAAATTGAGATATTTAGTGTGATTGTGTGTGTGTGTGATAGAGATATATAGAAAGGCTCTAGGAGTAGCATTTTTATGGTTTTACCTATGTTTATAAAATAGCAGATGAAGGCCAGAGGGAGTGACCACAAAACAGAACATAGAGTCCATTACGTGGTACCATATAAAAATCCCCCTGAGTCAGCACTCAAGAATGCCTTCAACTGATCTTCCCTGTTACTCTCTGTCTGTCTATATATCTGTCTGTCTATCTATCTGTCTGTCTGTCTGTCTGTCTGTCTGTCTGCTCTGTCTGTCTGTCTGTCTATCTACCTATCTATCTATCTATCTATCTATCTATCTATCTATCTATCTATCTATCCATCCATCCATCCATCCATCCATCCATCCATCCATCCATCCATCCATCCATCCATCCATCCATCCATCCATCCATCCATCCATCCATCCATCCATCCATCCATCCATCCATCCATCCATCTATTTCCAGTCCCATTAGTAAACTTTAGACATTTTCTTAACTTTGCCAGTACGTCAACCAACTCTCATTACTGTTAGGTTAGGGGTTAGAGTCAGTAGAATAAGTTACAAGTTGACGTACTTGAAAAATGTATATTTTCAATCAAAATAAACTGTTAGTAGATATTACAGTTTTCTCAGTCACTTTGGTGCATTTCTCACATCACTATTTACATTTGTACAGTAGTTAATGCAGTTCTCAAAACAATTAGTACAAACTGCAAAGTTGATAACCTGCAAAAGCCTGTCACTTGCTCAAAATGGATAACTCATTCCTCAGAAGCAAGTATTCATGTCAATGAAAGTGTCAGTGTCGTCAAGATGAAAAGTCCTAACACCAGTGTTTATGAACAAGATAGTCAAATGACTGTGTCATGTTTTCATTATGACAGTTTACTCTGTAAGAGTTTGCCAATGCAAAAAAGCTCAGATCTTACAGTTTTTCTCTGTTCAATTTGGTGCATTTCTCACATCACTATTTACATTTGCACAACAGTTAATGCAGTTCTCAAAACAATTAGTACAAACTGCAAAACTTAGTTGATAACCTGCAAAAGTGTGTCACTTGCTCAAAATGGATAACTCATTCCTCAGAAGCAAGTATTCATGTCAATGAAAGTGTCAGTGTCATCAAGATGAAAAGTCTTAACACCAGTGTTTATGAACAAGATAGTCAAATGGCTTTGTCATGTTTTCATTATGACAGTTTACTCTGTAAGTGTTTGCCAATGCAAAAAAATCAGATCTTGGTGACACTACCTGAAAATGCTCAAGACAGTCCTATAAACTATTTGCACAGCCATTTGAAAACTACAGTAAAGTTTCATATTACTGTATTTAGTGAGGTACAGTAATCGAGTACAAGAGACTGAATATGTATGTTTTACATTTTTACTGCATATGGACTTTGCAATTCTAATTTGTTCAGAGCATTGTGCAAAAGAAAAAATACACCCTTATTTACAACAAACATTGCAGTAACTCCCTTTGGGTAGATAAGTGCACAACTGTGAACAATATCACAGTACATATTGGAACTGAACATTCAACATAGATATACTGTAAATCATTCATGCACATCTCTTCTCATCAGTGAAAGCAGAGGTTCACCTGAGAGAAATTGTTCAATTTAGGAAAAACATGTACTGCAGGATCCAAAAGTCTGAGATCTGTGCTTCCGTGTTCATCATTACATTGTGTGTCAGGTCAATGGTTACTCTTAGACATGTACGGACATCTGCCGGAAGCTCAGTTTTTTTAGAGAAAGTGTGGAGCACTTTTTTCATGGATGGATGTACATTTATAGACTTCAAAACATAGATGGCCATTCACTGCCATTATAAAGCATGGAAGAGCCAGGACATTTTATAACATAACTCTGATTGTATTCGTCTGAAAGAACAATGTCCATACACCTAGGATGGCTTGAGGACGAGTAAATCATGAGCTAACTTTCATTTGTGAACTATACCTTTATTTGCTATATAATATATATCCCTTGTGATGTCACGAAAGGCTGAACGGTGAACCAGCGCCCATACTGCATGCCGTAAGCTCGAAAGTGGCCATTTAGGAGGAGTTGAGGAAGATGCTGGAGCTGGGAGTAATTGAAGAGTTCCCAAAGTGCCTGGGCAAGGCCCATTGTACTGGTTCCCAAACCAGACGGGTCAATACGATTTTGTAATGATTATCGAATGTTGTACGAAGTGTCTTAATTTGATGTATACCCAATTCCTCATGTCGATGATTTGATAGACTCCTTAGGGCATGCTTGCTCCTTAACCACTCTTGACCTCACAAAAGGCTACTGGCAGGTGCCCCTGACTGGCGTCCAAGGAGAAGATGGCCTTTGCCACACCTAAGGGGCTCTACCAGTATACCCAGCCCCCATTTGGTCTCCACGGAGCACCTGCCACATTCCACTTGATAGATTGGTTCTTTGCTCCCCGCAAGAGGTACGCATACTACAGACGTTTTATTACGGATTTTGCTACCATAGCTGCACCTTTAACAGAGGCTGACAACCGATCGCCACACACAAATGGTGAGATGGAACCATATGACAGAGGCGGCCTTCGTCAACCTGAAGCGAGCTCTGTGCTCCAGTCCGATCATGGTGGCGCCCCAGACTTCAAGAAAGAATTCATTGTCCATGGCATGAGGATGCTTCAGAGGTGGGTCTGGGTGCGGTACTCGCCCAGGCACATGATGGTGAGAAACATCACATTCTCTTCTTAAGCAGGAAGCTTAGGTAGTGAAAGACAGTAGAACTATTGAAGAACTAACCAGTGTGGAAAATTTGATATGTTTGCATCTAATTAGGTTTATAAGTATTCTGTCTGTATCCCGGAACTAAGCATAAATCAAAGTATTGAGCATTTTCTGTAGTTGT
>JAQIUQ010000008.1:0-65000 GCA_030378365.1 Hybognathus amarus | reverse complement strand
CACACTGTTCTTAGTTTCACCGAGAGACCAAAGTTTGAAAATGAAAAGTCACCGAATGAAACCAAACTTTCTCGCAAATTCTTCTAAGACCAAGTCAACAATTGACTCACTTTTTTTTGTTCACAGTTTAGAACACAGTTTTTGTTCTTTATTTCTCTTCTAAAACATCTGAAGTTAAGTTGATATATAAAATACCTGAGAACCTATTAAAGCCACTTGAGCACTGAAAGAACAAACTCTGAGCAAAAAAAATCTTTTTCTGTTTTTCTCCTCGATTCATTCATCAGCATCTTTCCCAGTACTTTTAGAGAAAGAGATTTAAGGTCTCCATCTTTTTTTTTCTTATTATTATTTCCTCTTGCTTTGTTACACGTTTTCAGCAGCCAGTAGGCTTACTTCCAGTTTTTTTTTTTTTTTTTTTTTTTACAAAATGCGTTGCATAATAAAGAAACAAAATGTGTGTGAGAGAACAGCACATTTGCTCAGTGAAGACAGTGTTCACTGTAAAAATAAATGCGCTTTATTTAATCAAAAAAATTGTGGCAACAGATTACAAGCAATATTAATTAAATTTAACAAATTAGAATTGAGTAATAATTAATCTAATTAATTACTTAAAAGTTAAACATTTAAAATGAGTAAAACTTTTTTGTGTGTAAATTTAAGTCACCATTATGGTGATCAGTGTTTGTTTTTGGTTTGTTTTAAAAATAAGTTTTTCTCTTTCAGTGATTTTGCTTGTTAACAATAAAAATAAAGAGTTATTAATTAATCTTTAATGTCTGTCTGTTATTATTCAGATATTGTTGTTATATTTTTGGTGTAAACTTTACTCATTTTAAATGGTTAACTTTTAAGGAATAATTTGATTCATTATTACAATTCTAGTTTGTTAAATTGAATTAATAATATTGCTTGTAATCTCTTGCCATCATTTTATTGATTAGATAAAGCGTATTAATTTTTAATTTTGTTGTTGTTGTTGTTAAAACTATTAAATATTTTGGAAATATTTTGGTAATGTTTTGTGGGAGAAAATGCCTTGTTGATGCCAGGAGAATCAGGGGTCAGAGGAGAATGGCCAGACTGGTTCGAGCTGATGGAAAGGCAAAAGTATCTCAAATAACCACTCGTTAGAACCGAGGTCTGAAGAAGAGCATCTCTGAATAACATACAGTACAACACGTTGAACCTTGAAGAAGAAGCGCTACAGCAGCAGAAAGCCACACCGGGTGACACTCCTGCCAGAACAGGAAAGAAAAGGTCTGACGAATTTATGCTGGGACATTCTGGTAGAAATAGAATTTGGCGTAAACAACATAAAAACACGGATCCATCCTGCCTAGTATCAACTTGTGCTGGTGGTGTAATGGTGGGGGGAATATTTTTTTGGAATACTTTGGGCCCCTTCTATTCTTCATATGGATCTTCTCCTCATATATACAGAAATACAAATCTAATATTCTTGCCATTCAGGTAATCTGTCTTCATGTCTCATAGAGGTCTCTGAAAGATGCTTTGATTTCTTTCATAGATTTTCAGTATTTTTTATTACGTGAAGATTACATAAAGTTTCATAAAGTGACCAAACACGTCAGATAATGAATCACTTTACAGAGTTTTCCCTGGAGTTTACTCAAAACACCATCACCACCTACCACACACACACATACACAAACATCCCGACACACACCTGAACGTGCTGATAGCACTCTCTCCCCTTAAACACCAGCAGCAAAAACAACACGCTGCAGGGTGTTGTGATGCTTTACCGTCAAACAAACCTGACCTTCTGTCCCCCTCCTCTGCTCTGTGTTGCTGTCTGGGTTTAGAGGAATGATAGCCTCTGCATGAGGGATTTTTCACTGTCCTCACTGTGTGTGTGAGTGCTAAAAACTCTTTTCAGACCAGAATTCCTCAGTGCAGATGTATCAGTCTGATTGGTTGTGACACAGCAATCTAATAGGAGACCAACAGCTGATAATAGCAGTTATTCCCATCACATTTGAAGCCAAGGAGTAAAGTCTGTCATTCCACAAAAAGATCTTGTATAAGCTGTGTTTGATCCGCTAAGGCGCAGAACACTCCATCTGGATAACTGGAGGTCCCCATGGACTCGTTGCCTTTGTTTTTGTGCCTCAAATGCATGAGCTGCCAGTCTTGGTTTGAGATGTTTAATAAAATAGAAGGTAAACCCTTCTGGCAAAGCAGAAGCCCTTGACAGCATCTTGTTTGGTGCAATCTGTTTTGGTGGGACCAGCTTTATGTCACCTCAATGTCTATAAATTCAGAGAGATAATGAGACAGAGAGAAGAGACAAAAAGATAGCCAGAAGGCTTCACATCAGCACTACTGCATAGGCTAAAAAAAGTCAAATAAATCATACAATGCAAAAATGCATGTGAGCGAATATGAAATAAAACACTTCAGGCAATGGAACAATTTAAAATTGTGTGCATTTTTTGTTTCTCATGAAAACCTTTAGCCTTTTAAAGGATTTTTGTAAAGTGAATGCAATAAGAAACTCATTCTATGTCAGGGTTTCTGTCACCTCTGTTGGTTTATCTCTGGACTTTCACCATTTGTCATGTGTTTGTGTTTAGTCTGGTTTGTTGTGCCCCACCTGCCTTGTTTATTGCACTGTAAAAATAAATGCACTTTATTTAATAAAAAAAAATGTGTGGCAACAAATTACAAGCAATATTATTAATAAAATTTAACAAATTAGTATTGAGCAATAATTAATCAAATTAATTCCTTAAAAGTGAACCATTTAAAGTGAGTTAAAAAAAATCTGACGGATTTTTGAGACTGACAGAAATTCAGTCACCATTATGGTGATCAGTGTTTGTTTTAGGTTTGTTTAAAAAATACAGTTTTCTCCTTCAGTGATTCTGCTTGTCATCAGATGTCTTCATTGTTGGCAATATAAAATAAAGAGTTCTTAATTAATCTTTAACGTCTGTCTGTTATTCAGATATTTTTGTTAATTTTTTTTGGTGTAAACTTTTTAAATTTACACCAAAAAATTAAATGGTTAACTTTTAAGGAATAATTTGATTCATTATTACTCAATTCTAATTAGTTAAATTGAATTAATAATATTGCTTGTAATCTGTTGCCAGATAAAGCATATTTATTTTTACGTTTGCTTCCTATTTAGTCTCCCTGTGTTTGCAGTCCTGCTGGTTCGTTGTCATGTTCTTTTGTGTTGCCTGTTTTGCCAGATGCCTATTCTATTCTATTCTATTCTATTCTATTCTATTCTATTCTATTCTATTCTATTCTATTCTATTTCTATTCTATTCTATTCTATTCTATTCTGCTAGTTTTAATTTTTTTACGTATGATGTCTATATTTTTGTGGATTATTTCTGCCCAAGCTGTTCTGCATTCTTTTGGCAATAATGTATTGGGGAAAAAAGTTGGTCACCCTAAGCATACTTTCTCCCATCCAGATTTATATACAAGCCATTTACAGATTTCCCTGAGGAGTTTAAATGCATCTTTGGATCTTTGTTTTGGCACGTTGTTTATTAAAGCCGCCTGACATGGAAGTGGCTCAACTAATTGTGTGAGTTTGGGATTGGGTTTGTCTGTTTTGACGACCAATTGAGTACAGGCAGGGTTCAAGGAAACCAGCTTGAAAATAGTCATCATTTTTACCAATAATAACGGACCCCGAAATCCTCTGCTGTGAAGTAACAAAAGCTTCTCAGTTACAGCACATGCGTGTGGTTTGGAAGAAGTCTCTGTTTGATTGGATCACAAAAGGGATAATACCTCCACATATCCCGCCACATCAAAGCGGGAGGCCTTAACACCTGTCACATCACATCAGTGGCTTTCCAAGTATGTGTGTGTGTGTGAGGCAGAATCTATCAGGGCAAAGCAGGATCAAAGGGAGGTAAGGTTACTACACGCACAGGTCGTGGGAACACACCTCACTTCCTCACCGCACACGCACATACAAGGATTTTAACTGCAGTGCAAGGGAGATGAACACAAGAAATATAAACCAATAGACATAACGGTGGTTTTGATCAAAGAGATGGCACATTAGTGATGGATGACTTTCTCTCTCACTTCTCTCATCCCTCATTACCCCTATTTTGCTGTGTTGTGATGATAAGGCTTTAAAAAGTTCACACTTTGTGAGGACGTTCATTGATATAATGCAATCCCTAGCCCCTTTCCCTAACCTTAACCATCACAACGAAGTGCCTAACCATAACCATAACCATAATTCTAATATTAACCACATAATGAAGAACAGACCTCTCAAACAGCCCTTTAAAGAGATGCCAGAACATGAGGAATGGCCAAAAGTTGTTCTAACTCTGAGGGTCTAAAACAGTTTTGCGGTCTTCAATTGTAATCTTTATTGGAAGGCCCTCACTAGCCTAAGAAAGTATTCCTCTCTGTGTCCTTTCACTCTTTTTTTCTGTTCAGATATCATACGTCCGTGCTTGAAAGCTGTTTGAAAGGTTGTGGAAAGAATTTGTAAATCTAAATGATATGTTTGCCTTTGCTTTGTTTAATTCTGCTCTGTTAAGAATCATATTTAATATGTACGGTTGAAATATTGAGGCCCTTTATAGAGCTATGTAGCTAGGCATGAGATGAATCTTTTTGCATCCAGCCTCTGGAAAATAAGGAGTTCACCAGAATCTGTGGTTTCAACAACAGGACATGACAGAGGAGATGGGAGAAGAGGAGCAGAGAGAGAAAGGGGAAAATAGGGGCGTAAAGACTCTCTAGCCGTTCTCTCCAGGCAAGCGCATTAGTTCCAGGATGTTAAAATGAACTCTGATGGATCATCCTCTTCCTGAGATTGACTCTCATAATGCCTTGTTTACATTTATATGTCCATTTCATTTATGTTTTTGGCATACACTCTAAAACCACTTACAAAAATGTGCATGTATTGTGCAGTTACTTCAGCAGGTGAAGTCCTCTTTCCCTATTTATCAGAACTACTTATCTCCTTTTGAATTAGTGAATGTTGAGGTATGTAGGCCTACTATGTCAAATATCTTCTTGAGTATAAAACACCCCAGATGTGCATGTTGTTGGCCTGCAGTGATTTCACCACTATGGTTTTAGTTGAAGGTGCTTCCCACAGTAATGGCGCCATCTGTTGGCCAATAAAGTTTCCTTCTTTTTTTTTTACATTGAACAACAGGTCAAATGTTTGATAAACACTGCTGTCTGCAGGACAGCAGAAGAATTGAATCTGATTTTTTTTTAACTGTAATACTATTTTTTAAATTAATATTACTGCATCATTAGTATAGTCTAATGTTTGTGTGTGTACCTGTTTAACCATTTTGGGGCCATGTATTTTTGTAACTTGTTTGTGTATTTGTATGCTTTGACCAATTTGTATTCAAATCAATAGTACTTTAACCCTCTGGGG
This sequence comes from Hybognathus amarus, assembly GCA_030378365.1. NCBI lineage: Eukaryota > Metazoa > Chordata > Actinopteri > Cypriniformes > Leuciscidae > Hybognathus > Hybognathus amarus. The sequence goes on along the minus strand of JAQIUQ010000008.1, from coordinate 59,581 downwards.
TTGTTCGTTTCAGAGTCACACTCAGGGTGATCGGGTCCAAATGGACCCATTCATATTTAAATAGACGGGATTCATATTAAAAAAAAAATCATGCTTTTTTTTACTTGCTTTTTTATAATAATTTTTCTTTTCTTTTTTGGTGTTTTGAGAAAATGTAAAAAAAAATTATAATTAGTATTAATGCAATAATTATGACAACATTTCCCCCCATTGAATATAATAGAAAAAAAAAATTAAAAGGTTTTTTTAAAGCTGTATTTCATTTTAGAGTCAAGCCTAGGCCTTATAAAAGCAATTTTTGAAATGAGATGGATGCCATCTGGTGGACAAACTGAGCATTTTAAAAATACAAAACACATGATTTTTTTGGTGTGTTTGTGTATAAAAGTGTGTTTGTGTGTGTGTCTGGATGTGTCTGTTTTGCACTCTTGATGTTTTATAGATTCACCCCTTCACTGTTGTCTGCTTTTTTTCAAGATCGTGGCTGATTTGTAGATTGTACGCACAAAAAAAGTATAGCAGTATTTTCACATTTTTGCCAATTTCCCATTCAATTTCCATGCGGGTCCATTTGGACCCTAACACCCCAAGTGTGACTATTTTTTTTTACAACCACTTAGACTAAAAATGACATGATTGTAACAGTGCGCGCGCCTCCGCATCCCCTAAAACCAGACACACGTTTTTTATCTGATTTTGAAAACTCTTTGCAATCTTAAAATCTCCTCAGCAGTCTCACAAACGTAACCAGCACATTTATCCCCACATAGCACAGCTATGAGAGAAGAGGGAGAAGAACTAAGTTACGTGAAACAATCCAACTACATATTTTACACCATTGACAAGAGAAAAGTCACTAATCACGGTGTCTATGACTTCTAGCTTTCTGCTGCTTCTCTTTCAGGGTAGTGAAGAAATGCGTTCTGTGGCGCTGTTTCTTCGCTGTCGGCTATGGAAGAAATACGATGTCACAATGTGTCGACCTTGATAGAAGGGGGTGCCCGCACGTTATGTAGATATCTCATTCTAAGGTAATACAAACATTAGGGTTTATTAAGTACGTTCTTTATACACCACTGAAAACATAGTTATGGATGTCATATTGTATTTCTGTTAATAGATACTCAACATTTTTACACATTGCACCTTTAAACATTCAAATTGAATGGAAATAAAAATTGGATACATATTATAAAACTCAAGTAATTTAGATTTCTGACAGTAGATGCAGTGCAGTTATATTATATAATAAAATGTATTATTTGTATTTTACATACTTGTTTCCAATAAAGGATAATACAACTTCTTTCAAACAATTTGGTGTTGTTTAAGTAATCATGAAACGGAAGATCCAACCTTTTCTTCCCGATTTTGATGTAGTGAAAATAAAACGGTTTCTTGAAAAAGAATGTAAGGCACAACTTGATTTTGTGCATTGGGAATTTATTGGAGTGTTGTGATTTGCTATATGCTGATTTCACGCAGTCATTATTTGGAAAACGAAAGCAAGGCTCCGGTGGGAAGTAAACCGAAAGTGCCGCCTTTAATCATAGGAGAGTTGCGAATGCGATGGCGTATTGTTGTGTTTAATTGAATATTAACATCCAATAGTGTAAATTGCGTTTCAGGTTGGTAGTCCAAGGCTGCAAAGCATTCTCATCCCAAGGCATCATATACTGACGCTTTTGCCAATGTGTATACATCCAACGCACATGGCACCCTTTAGCGTCAATATAACACGCTTCGGTTATGGGTAGGTTTAGGTCTGGGGTAGGGTTAGGGTTAGGCCACTAGGAGGCGCCTTCTGGCCCATCTGCGTCTCATTGACACTAAAGGGTGCCATATGCATTGGATGTATAAGCATTGGCAAAAGCTTCAGCATATGACGTCTTGGGTTGAGAACGAGCTGGTACTTTCAGGGTTCTTCCAACCAGGAAAGAGTCCCTCGCTTTCAAATTCAAAATGGCTGCTGCGTGCAATCCATGGTGAAATCAGCTATGCGATCTCATGTGAGTGACAGGTTGTCCCTTCCTTGTGCCAGTAAACATAAATAAAATACAGCAATAAAAAAATAAAAAATAAGAACTATCAATTTTTGATTACATGGTGACTTTAATGAATCAGTTGAGTGATTCATGCTGCGTCCCAATTCGCTTACTATCCGTCCTAAATAGTATATGAAAATAGAATCACGTCCCAAATCGTACGTTAAAATGAGTGTTCCAAAGAGACCTGGCCGGTTATGGTCTACTATATCCGGTCAGAATCCGAAATGCAGATCGATGCACACTCTAACAGCTGATATTGCCCACAACCCACCGCGTGTTGGATGAGGATTCAGTTAGAACTACAAACACAAAGTGAACAGTGCTTAAAAAAACTACAGACATGGTGGATGCGTGAGTCCAGGTTTTGTAGGTTTTTTATAAAGGGGTTTGAGTGATTAATTATCAGAATGCCTGACGGAAATGTATTTATTCATTGTTGGCTAGTGGCTACATTTTATTGCAGTGAACTTTTGTAAAGATAGGGGCCTAGATTTAGCCAAGCATCATTACATTCAAATTGCAAAGGAGAATCTCTGCATGAAGGACCCACGACAGATGAACGTGCTACAACATTTCTCTCCGAAATGGTAAGAAATTATATTAGATTGAATGGAGGATTATAACGCTGACGAGATGATTGACAGGGCAGGATCTTCACAAATAGAGTAGCCTACTTTTAGAGCGTAGTATAAGTAGGCAAAACATGCTCACTTGTCGCCGCCTACTGGCTTAAAATTGTAACATGCAGAAGGACCACTGAATTAATCAGTAAATGTTATATATATATATATATATATATATATATATATATATATATATATATATATATATATATATATATATATATATATATATATATATATATATATATATATATATATATATATATATATATAAACTGATTCAAAAGATTCGAGTCATCGATATGAATTAATGAATCCGGGACGGGAATGAATGAATGGAGTGCAACTTTAAATCTTCGTTATATCCTCTCTTCATGTCGATTATCAGACCAGAGGCGGGAGGCAAGAGCAGGAGTAGCGCGAGGCGGTGGCTCGCACTTCGTTTTGCCCTATTATGGTCACGAGCGTGACAGCGCGCGCTACCCAGCATGCGCCGCGGCGTGAGGCTCCGCCACAGCCAAGATGACTGACTTTGAGGAGCCGCTTTCAGACGAGGAGAAGGTAAAAATAAACAATAAGTACCTTTAACAAACCACTCAAATACACGCGCTCGTATGTCCTCATATTAAAGCACTCCGCTTGCAGAGGGTTGAATGGCTGCTCCCCGGAAGGAGCGCGAGGCAGTCTAGCCGGTTAGCTATGTGCTAATTTGTGAGGAAGTGAAATCGCAGCTTTGCACTCCCCGTAAAACACAGATACCTGTGTTAATAACAGCGACACACCGAACAAATAACCAGAATATTAAAAAACTCTCGGGCTGTACGTTAGAGTCAAAATGGCCGTGTTGTTTTCATTGGAACTGTTGTGAGCGTCAGCTGTTAGCTTGTTAGCTGTCAGAGGGAGTTCAGAAATAGATGTCAGCAGATCCACCCACTCCGAACCGAGCCGATGGGCTTTAACGGGCCGTGCTCTGGTAGAGTTACACATGTGTGGGACAGCAGATGCCAGATCCTCCTGACACGAAAGCCATCTGAGCCGAAAACATCGGCCGGATGAAGTTACGACCGCAAGGACGGGTGTGTTTTGGGGTGGAAGTCTGCAATCTCTGCGGGTTTGAATGGAGAGTGCATCATTTATAAAAATTCTGTCATCATTGATGCACTGTGTTGTTTTTGCAGTAAAACACAAAATGAGATGTTTGGAGAATGCGAGTCTCGGTCACAGTTCACTTTTAATCGCTTCTTTTTGCATATAAGTGAATAGTGACCGAGGTTGTTATTCATATGTTTTCACTTTGACAGTAGGTTTTAGTTTCATATGGTGCAGGCCAGTGGTGACTGATTTTATTCGTGCTTTTTTCCCCATTCTGTCTCTGTGGAAAAGCTGCATTTAACCGCCACATTTTCTTCCCTTTAATACATGTGGTCATTTTCTGTATACTGTCAAAGCTTTGAGTTCCAGGCTCAGCTGACTTCCTCAGCCAGACCACATGAGATGATGATTAGAAGGATTACAAAGTGCTTCCCTTTATGTTAACCTCTTTCTCTTCTCTTCATTATTTAATATTTATTCATCCCTTTGGCGGTCAGAAAACGGCACTGATCATGTCAGTGGGTTCAAAAGACATTAACTTTATGGTTTGTTGTTTGTGTGATCAGTGAAAGTTGCTTTTAATTGAATTAATGTGAATGAATATGGTTTCAAAACAATTTTAATTGACAAAGTTAACCCAAAAATGAAAATGGGGTAACACTTTATTTGAAGCGGGGTATGCATAAGACTGACATGACACATAAACATGACCTAACACCTGTCATGAACATGAAGGAGTCTTTATGAATGTTTGACTGTTGTCATTAAGTGTAATTCGGTTAATTATGACGCTTTTAATGCAAAGTTGAGTTGACATTGTTTAAAATGTCTTTGTTATGACAATTTGACATTAACCAAGACAAAAATGTCTGTGTTATGACAACTTGACATTAACCAAGAAATCATAACCTGTCAACCTGTCACAAATATGTCATAATAGGTCTTATTATCAAACTTAAAGAAGTTATTTAGCTTTGCGTTAACATTACATAACCCTGTCATATGTTATGGTTGGTTTTAACTTTGGTTGTCATGACACCATTATAACTGTGACATGAATATTTGACTTGTCCTCAAGTAAAGTGGAACACATTGTACTAGTTATAAAGATGTCATTAAGGGTCATCATTACACTGTCAAATGCTTTAACAACAGTGTCATTTATATTGCCCCTTACCTCAAGTAAAGTGGAACACGTTGGACTCTATCTTTGTTAATGTCAAGTTGTCATAATCAAGACATTTTGTCTAGGTTAATGTCAAGTTGTCATAACAAAGACATTTTAAACAATGTCAACTTTGCATTAAAAGTGTCATAATTTACCGAATGACACTTAATGACAAAAGTCATAAACATTCATAAAGACTCCTTCATGTTCATGACAGGTGTTATGTCATGTTTATGACAGTGTCATGACAGCCTTATGCACACCCCTTCAAATAAAGTGTTACCGAAAATGGTCATCATATTTTTTTACTCTCAACATGTCTCCCCAAACCCATATGACTTTTCTTCTTTGGATCACAGCAATTTTGAAAAATATATTTATTTTTTTGTCAATACAATGAAAGTCAATGATGTCAAATGTTGTAAAATAGGGAACTATTACAATAGTAATGTTTATTATTGTTATTTTTAAATAATGATAATTATTACTATATATTGGGCTTTAAAAAAAATCACATTTTAATTTGCAATTACAATATTCAAAAGATATTTTTTTTCTGCCTCCAAATCATCAGCCCAATCGCTGACTTTTATTATGGACAAAAAGAGTTTAAAAGGCATTCTTAAAAAAATATTGTATTTTAGTGAACTATCATTTTAGTAGCACACAACAGATCTGATGTATAATTGACCTGGTCTGAAACTCAAATACATTTAAGCTAAGTTTGAGATTATGTGAAGTTGGTTTGAGTTAGAGATTTATGGACATTTATTACTGTGGGTGATGTGGTTTTGAAGTATTAACAGTGTTTAAATGGTAAGTTTTTTTGGAATATGTGGATTGTTGAGATCTCAGCAGTGTGTGTTATTGAAGTGTTACAGGGTTTATTTATGCTGTAATTTGAGCTCTGGAGTCACCCGCCAGAAACTGGCTGTGATTCAGTATTGCTGAAGCCACCGTGTTTCAGTAAGGCAAATATGTGCCCACTTGTAATTTATTATGTTTTATTTCTGCAGGTCCGCATCGCATCTAACTTTGTGACCCATGCTCCCCCTGGAGAATTCAATGAAGTCTTCAATGGTGAGTGTCAATTTAAGCTGTTCTGGGACCTTTTTCAGTTACAGCATTGGTCTAAAGTGGTAGTACTTGCTGATGTGGCCTGTTGCATAGTCTACGACATGTAATACTAAAATCAAACACACACTAGTACTACACGCCATGCACATTTACACTACCAAGTGTTCAGGGTCAGTTAGATTTTGAATGAAATCAATACATCACAGGAATAAACAACATTTTAAAAAATATTAAAATAGTACTGTATTTTGTCAAAATATTGTACTGTATGTTTGATCAAATAAATGCAGCCTTTAAAAAACAGTTTAAAAAATCATACTGACCCCAAACTTTTAAATGGTAGTGTACAGTTTCTATACTGTACTACAGTACACACTATACTACAAGCCTGATAGCAGACCGTGTGTGCGAATTACAAGATTGTTAGCTCCAACTGAAGCTACAATCCCAGCATATCTCCCTCAAATTTGAGCTAGTAGCAATAACAGATTTGATTCTTGACATCCTCAAACAACATTGGGGAAAGTCTTATGATTTGCACAGAACAGATAAAAAGAGTTGGGAAAATATATATGCGATGGTGCTTGGGGAGACATCAGAAGCTGTTTTGCTTCCACTTCACAATGCATTGCTCTCTTGCAGTTTAGTTGGCTGTTCCTCATTTCACTCATCAAGGCGAAATTTCAAACCAGCTTTATTACACCAGGTTTTTGCTTGATTTTTATCTTTTTGTTTTTGTAGATGTGCGACTTCTCCTCAACAATGACAACCTCCTTCGGGAAGGGGCAGCACAGTAAGTTATTTTGCAGATCTGTGTGTCTCATGTTATAGTGGCAAGAAAAAGTATGCAGACCTTTTGGAATAAACAGTTTTTTGCAGTAATTTGCCATAAATTGGTATCTGGTCCTCATCTGGTAATATTATTACCAGTCAGAACAATAGACAAACACAATGAGCTTCAGGCTAAGTTTAGACAAAAACGAAGTGAAAAATGCAAAAGTGGCGTTGCGTTATCACTTTTTATTTTGCGTTTAGATGAGCGTTATGGGTGGGAAATTTGCGTGCATATGATGATGCAAAAGTGTGTGAAATTCGATGTAATATGCACTCCAGACAGCTAGGTGGCGATGTTGAGCACTGCCACAACAACACCAAGTCCCCACGCCTGCATACAACCTTCCCTGTCAAGCAGACTTTTGCGTTTTACCCTTTAGACAGGAACGCGACGGTGGATCATTTTTAAGATTTCCACTCCGTGTCGCCGTGTAAACGAAAGGCATATCCGATAAAATCGTTGTTCAATAAAGACGCGAGAAATTAAAATTGTTTGTGTGTTATCAGCTTAAGCACTTTGTGTTTGTCTGTTGTTGTGACTTATGGCAAATTACTACAGAAAACCAGTTAATTTCAATGGGTTCACATACTTATGCCGTCTAGATGTATCTGTGTGTTTAAAGTTTTTGATTATAAAGAGGATTCATGCTGCATTGTCTCTTACTCTGTTTCACAGTGCCTTTGCTCAGTATAATATGGATCAGTTCACACCTGTCAAACTGGATGGTAGTGAGGAGTCGGTAGGTTCATGATTTGATTGCAGTTGAAACTCTTAGATTGAGGTTTTGTAAATGTGCATGTACTTTCAGTTCTTGTGTTGTCCTTGGGCCGAAACAATTAGTCGAGCAACGTCGACAATAAAAATTTTTCGACAAGTATTGTTGTTGTCGAGTAGTCGTTTGATCTCACTTGACCTAATGTAAGGGCGTGCAATATCGCAATTTGACCGCTGTGGTGCTAGAGTGTAATGCAGCCCTTTAGCTACAAATGCTATTGCGGTAAGAAAAAAGCAGCGCAAATTATGACGTTGTGCAAACGAATCCGAACTAGCAAGGTTTTTCACAAAACTTAAAACCAACAATGCTGTCATGTGCAATACATGCAAGGTGGAACTTGCTTTTCGCCAGAGCACAACATGCATGTTGGAGCACTTGAAGGCAAAAGAGGAGCCGAATTCAGTTTTCTCCAGATGGAGTTAACTAACTAGTGGTAAATCTCTTTATTAGATAATGCAATACTACTAATAAAAATAATAATAATATTATCAATAATATAATTACAGTAATGTGATGATTTATTTTGCACAGAATAAAGCTTGATCGAGCTATTGTGAGCTATTATAATACACTATTAGGTATTATAGTCTTATCACTCGCCTGTATTTTGTTCCATAATCATGAACACTTACAAAAAGAGATGTTAGGAAGAATATCATGGTAGTTACTTTTTCTTTTTCATACTGTAAATTAAAAGGTGAATGAGAACGTCTCTGTCAGCTCAATTGCATGTAAAAAGTAGGGCTGTCAACTGATTAATTACGATTAATTCGCATCCAAAATAAAAGTTTGTGTTTACATAATATATGTGGGTGCACTGTGTATAATTATTTTATATATATAAATACACACACATGCTTGTATATATTTAAGAAATATTTGTATGTATATACTGTGTATAGATTTATATATAATTTATATTATATATAAATATTTTATATATAAATAATTTTTTTTTTCTTAAATATACATGCATGTGTGTGTATTTATATACATACAAAATAATTCTACACAGTGCACCCACATATATTATGTAAACACAAACTTTTATTTTGATGCGAATTAATCGTGAGTAATCGGTTGACAGCCCTAAAAAAGATAATAATAATAATGGTTTACAAAATAATATTTTACCATTCTTTGTGTTCTAAAGTAAACGTCCCTTTTTCTGTTTCAGTTCTTAGAAAAGCAGTGGTCCTATTAAACAATGCTTAGAGAGCATTTGTATGTGATTTGAGTTGGACTGAAATCTGAAAACTTAAAGAGAATGACCTGTTTAGTTTGCTCAAAGTTCATTAAAACAACTATTTCAAAATCTGAACTGATTTTCTTTTTGTATATTATAGTAAGAATGTGTGTAACTTCATGTCTTAACTAATTGAAAAAGCTGAATAATTGTTCCAAACTTACTGATTAGCCAGTAAATAATCGACGATTAGTCGATTAATTGTTCTAATAATCGTTATATTAATCGATTATCAAAATAATCGTTTGTTGCAGCCCTAGTTGTCCTTCGACTCTGTGTTAGTTTTAAATTGAGAGCACACTGTTGACACATTATTTATTCAAGCTGGGTGTAAACTCTGCTCTCTGGAGATCTGTGTTTACTTTGTATGTGTGATTAGGGCAGGTGTGGTCATTGAACTGGGACTGTTTGCTGCTGCGTGAGAGTGGCTGTAGAGCTCTGTGTGTGATTAGTTCTGTCTATTGAGCAAGGCACATCCTGTTCCTGCAGGTTCTGATCACCGAGCATGGAGATCTGGGTCAGGGACGGTTCTTCGAACCCACGGAAGCGGGTTTCATTCCGTTTCGATCACCTCCGAAAGGAAGCGAGCGATCCTCAGTCTTACGAGGGAGAGACCGGCCTCCGGTCCTGGAGAGACGCCTGTGATGAAGTGCTCAGTGCTTACGTGAAGGAGCACTATCCCAGTGGAGTTTGTACGGTACGCGTTTCCCATGGGAATCTCAACAAAATAATATGATTTCTGTAACACATACATTTATGCATTGCAGCCATTATTTGTGAAATGATGCTCCCTTAGATGCATATGCTCTAATGTTTCTGCTGCAGGTGTATGGGAAAACTGTTGATGGTCAGCAAACAATCATTGCTTGTATTGAAGGTCATAAGTTTGAGCCCAAAAACTTTTGGTGAGTAATGTTCAGTGATTTATCATCTTACAGTATAGGTGACTCTCTGGAACACCTAATTCTTATAGTTCAATCAAAGTATTTAAATATTGTCATATAATGTGACAATTGATTTGGTACATAACTTTAATATTACTTTTCAGTCTCTTTCATCTCGCATAGTAAATGAATTTAAACTCTTATCAGTATTTCATGTCTTTTTATTTTTTTTATGTATTTGCATTAACATTCAAAAGTTTGGAGTCCAACAATTTTTTTTTTGAAAGAAGTCTCTTCTGCTTACCAACGCTGAATTTAGTTGATTAAAAATACTATAAATAGAAACATTGTGAAATATTATTACAATTTAAATTTTTCTCTTGATATATTTTAAAATTTAATTTATTCATGTGATGGCAATTTTTAGCAGCAATGCTAAAAAGTGGTACTGTTTAAAGTTATGTGGAAATGTTATAATATCCCCCCAAGATTATTTAATGAATAAAAAGTTCAAAAGAACAGCATTTATTTGAAATGGAATACTTTTTTAACATAAATGTCTTTACTGTGCAGTCATCAGGCGCTTTTGGGAAAATATAGATTCAAAAGCTACAGTGGTCTGATTGTACCTCGACTCTGATGACTTATCTTGTTATTCTCTTGTCAGGAATGGCCGGTGCAGGTCAGAGTGGAAGTTCACCATTAGTCAGTCATCAGCTCAGGTGGTGGGAGTATTGAAGATCCAGGTGAGACCTGACAGACTAGAATAGTGGGGATGCGAAGAAAGTTTGACGGTGAAGAGTTTTTAATAAATAATTTCCTACAGGTGCATTATTACGAGGATGGTAATGTTCAACTGGTGAGCCATAAGGAAGTGGAGGAGTCCATTGTAGTGACTGTAAGTAAAAAAAAAAAAAAAGTTTATTTTTGGTTAATGTGTAAGATTTCAAAGTAAATTCCTGCCTTTTTGTCTCTAGAATGAAACCCAGACTGCCAAGGAATTTATTAAAATCATTGAAAATGCTGAAAATGATTACCAGGTGAGAATTTGTTCTGATCAAATTAAATGTGTGCATTTAATTATTTTATGACTTTACATCCCTAATAAATGCTTTCCTCCAGACGGCTATCAGTGAGAACTACCAGACAATGTCAGACACCACCTTCAAAGCTCTCCGCAGACAGCTGCCCGTCACTCGCACCAAGATCGACTGGAACAAGATCCTCAGCTACAAGATCGGCAAAGAGATGCAAAACGCTTAGAACCATCCCGGTTCCTTTTCCTTCTGATAAATTGCATAGCCGGCTCTCAGAACACCACAGGCCGTTCACTCAGTGTGAAGAAGTCTCCCAAAAAAAAAAAAAAAAACTGTTTAAAAGAGGATGTAATTTCAGTCAACTTTCTGTCATTAATGGACTTCGATGGGTCTCAGCTGTGGAAGAGGTTTAAATGAGAACTTGAGGGAATCGTGGATCTAAATTATCGTCAGTTATTGCTTTTCTCTCATTTACCCGCTCGCAAGTCACTCAAAGAGTTTGCATTGTTTTGACTTGTCTTTTTTTGTGAACTGTTACAGCTGCAATACTTGTGCAAACGGTTTTGTGTTTTAAAACAGTGGATAAGTTATGCCTCACTCACTGTATTTCCAAACCCCAATCAGGCGACAACCCCCCCCCTTCTTCCTCTTCCTCCACCTACTGACAACCTGGAGAGATGAGATTTCCTGCTGTCCTGTCCTCAACTACCCAGGCTGTAACAGGGAAAATTATGATGTTGGGAGAGGAAGGGAACGGGTTGTGTGTCTGTGTTTGGAATGGCCATCTGTCTTAACTGCTTTCTCTGTATATTTCTCTAACTGTGACTCACAGTCTGCTAAACTAAAATGGTTTAATAACCAAAAAAAAAAAAAAAAAGACAAAATAAATGAATCCATGGATAACCCTCTTTTGTGGCAAAGACATCCAAATTAAAGGAATAGTTCACTTTGAAAATAATTTTTGATTATGTTTTAGCTTACCTCAAGAGCATCCAAGATGTAGTTATCTTTGTTTCCACAGCAATTTCAATTTTGACATTTTTTGGTCATATACCGGTGTTGTCTGTCAGTCATATAATGCAGTTTTAGGGGGTCCACCTCAAAGAGCATGCACAGAAAAGTCAAAATTAAACATGATTTTGGGGGTGAAACCCCATTGACTCCCATTCATTCTGCACTCAACCGTGAGCGCCCCAGCATGGACAGAGACCGGAAGTAACCAGCCAGTACCAATTCTCTACATTTAGACCAGAGCCTGTCTAACGGAGAGCCTTGTCACTTCCTATTAGCCCCATTGTGTATCATCTTGGTTGCAGTTCCTTTAGAATTCCACTGGAGGTGATCTCGGGCGAGCGCAGAATGAATGGGAGTCTGTGGAGCTAAATGGCTAAATGTGTCTCTTTCACCTGCTTGTCATTAAATCAACATAGATTTTATTGTTGATTCCGCAAGTTCAATATATTATCGGCCAAAAGTCGAATGAATGAGAACTTAAGTCCTTTTCGATTTCTTTCAGGTTAGGCCGTTCATAATAGCGTTCTGCTATTGTGTGACATCACATTTTTGAAAATAAGTTAAAAAATAACTTAAAAATGCAATTTTCAGCTGAGTGTATTATCCTAGCCCTCCCTTTTGAATGCAGCTTTCAAATTACTTGACAAAAAATTTCCATCCTGAGAAAAATGGATTTCTGGGGGTGAAACCCCATTGACTCCTATTCATTCTGCACTCGACCGCAAGCGCCCCGCATGGACAGAGATGCTGGAAGTGATCTCTTGCGCACATCTACGTCACGCATTGTTTACAGGGGATTTCGGAAGTTTTAAACATATTTAGATATATCGAAATCGTCTTCCATTGTGATTTCCCGTATATCTAAATATGTTTGGTGAAAGGTAAAACTATCGAAATCTCCGTGTTAAACAATGCGTGATGCGCGTGCCTCGTGAGAGATCACTTCCGGCGTAACGTCTAGAGACGGTTCAGTTGGACATCTGATTTAAATCAGTTCTTTGGCTGTTAACAAGAGGTAAAAACTATGTAAATACTGTTCGTTTTCTCACACAAACAACTAATTTCGTGCCTTAGGCCATCAATGTGTACTTACATTTGCGAGTTATTAAATCATGTTTAATTTTGACTTATCTGTGCATGCTCTTTGAGGTGGACCCCCTACAACTGCATATGACTGACAGACAACACTGGTTTTACCGAAAAATGATGTTAAAATTGAAAATACTGTGGAAACAAAGACACCTACATCTTGGATGCCCTTGAGGTAAGCTAAAACATATCAAAAATTAATTTCAAAGTGAACTATCCCTGTAAGGCTTGATTTTTATATTTACACACCAGTTGAATTGTTTTCAGATAGCTATAGTCCAGACTGTCTGTTACAGGTACTTGTGATGCATTTAGGGTATCCACAGTCTGCGACAAATCCAAAACCCGCACAGTAAATCCGATCTCTGTGTAACGTTACTGACTGAGCTCCGTTGCATGTTTCTGCCACACTGCTTCCACATTGACTTTAGTCTTGTTTGTCTTTACTGTTCCATCAAAGATCCTCTGCAATATACACCCATCATGTAAGACTGGCATATTCTCTGTCTCTCGTAACCTTTATTTTTTTCAGATTTCAAATCATGCAAAAGTAATGTCTACAGTAAATGGCGACCATAATGACTAAATGGTTACTGCTGAACCTTTTATTTTGAATATCAACTGTTGTATTTGTAGTGTAAGGCTGTGCAGATTCCTCATTTTTTATTTGTAGTGATGTTCTCCTGTTGATATATATTCGCAATATATATCAACAATATATATCATATAATGTGTGTGTGTGTGTGTGTATATATATATATACATATATATATATACATAAACATAAAGAGTAAACTTCGAAAACTCTTTATTAGCTCAGGGAAATAAATTCATTCAATACCTAGCTAGCTGGAAAAATCATCTGGAAAAATTCAACCAAATTTAACAAACAGTATTTTCATACAAATAGCAAGTCCCAGGTAGAAATATAAAATTCTGGTTCAGTTTTGAAAAACAAAACAAAAACATTCCAGTAGTAAAAATCTAAACTGGTACTTGAAAAGGTTTCAATACAGTAGGAGAAATAGTGAGGTATTAAAAAACCCAGAAAAGCAAATGACCATAGAGCAGCTGAAATCTATGTAAGAAAGGACAGAAACATGCATCACATTTACATATAAAAACACAGCATACTTTGTTTTTTGGAAGCAAGTTAAGACTCTGCTGCATTTATGTGAGCAATACCTTCATGCCAGCAAGATTTTTTTTACACAAACATTAAATAATTTCTATTTTCATACTAGTTGCATTATAAAGGTCAAAAGAGGACACGGGTAAGAAAAAACGTCATTACATTATGACATTAACTCATTTGTGCTTTTACCATGGTTAATCATGTAAACTGGTGTTATGGTTTCTACCAAGTATTCAATTAAGATTATTTTTTTTAAATGCAAGGCTTTCCAGTATAAACATTAAATTAAGAGCAATGATAGAGTAATATATTTATATATATCAAGGCATGTCATTCAGACCCAGAAATGTATTCTTAGAATATTTTGACTTGATTCTAAATATTGTTTACAATCATTTAAACCAGGTCTGTGAATATGTGTGGCATATAAACAAGCATTTTTAACCCCACATTTATAGAGAATGTCTTCTGGTTTGGCTGATGTTTAACACCACCAGATGGCAGCTTCCTGAGCAGCACTTCAGATTGACACTAGAGGACGATGTAGTCATGATGCAATACAGTAGGACAGAGTTTTTTTTTTTTTTTCATGACCACTTCATATTAGTTCCTTATAAAGTATCTCCAGTAGTACATTTTGACATTGACTGAAGAACAGTAACTGCACATCTTATCATATGACTGTTGGACAGAAAACTAACAGTTTCTACATTTTACCATAAACAATATATAAACATCACACACTCACAAAAAAGATTGAGAATTTTCTCATTAGTAGCCAAAGACTGACAGATTGGTTGAAGACTTGGTCAATCAGTATTGCATGTGTTTGATTTCATAACATAATTTTACTTTATATACTTCCATATCTATCTGTGCAGGTCATTAGGAATGGACTAATTACAACAAATAACATTATTTATTAGGATAAATAAAAATCCTTTTGTAAAAAATAAAAACAGAATAAAATATCTATATATAAAAGATTAAAATTGTATTTAAATAGATTCAATCTTATAGGAGGAGAATTTGATAGGTTGGTTAACTTAAAGGAGTAGTTTACTTTGAAAAAAAAACTTTTGCTGATAATTTATTCACCCCCAAGTCATCCAAGATGTCCACAATGAAAACATTCCAGCATTTTTCTCCATATAATGGACTTCAATGGGAAACAAACGGTTCAAGGTCCAAATGAGAGTTTCAGTGCAGCTTCAAAGGACTTTAAATGACACCAGACGATGAATAAGGATCTCATCAAGGACCCTTCGAAGTCATGACTCGAAAAAAGATTTGTTAATTTCGATGAACGAGTTTGAACAGGAGAGTCACAAACGCTCATCACAGAACAGGGCAAGACAAGCATTTGTGCTTATAAAACTTAATGTTAAAAAATATAAAACTTAAATGACTGATCGTTTTACTAGATGAGATCCTTTCATTGTCTGGTGTTGTTTAAAGCCCCTTGAAGCTGCACTGAAACTCTCATTTGGACCTTGAACCATTTGGTTCCCAATGACGTCCATTATATATAGAAAATCCTGGAATGTTTTCATCAAAAACCTTACTTTCTTTTTGACTTAAGAAAGAAAGACTTGGGCATCTTGGATGACATGGGGTGAGTGAATTATCAGCAAAAGTTTTTTTTTTTTAAAGTGAACTACAGTTTTAAGTGAGTGAGCGTTTGTTACCTATCAACATTTGACAGGATGAGTTAGGTGCAGAAAAAGGTTTGTTCTGGGATACCAATGTTTTTCAATGGGGCATCACCTTTGAGTGCACTTATACCTGACTGTATCTGAGAGACCAGTCAAATGTAGATAAAGCAGGTATGTTAAATCCTGCTCCTGGAGGACCACTTTCATAAAAAGTTCCTCAAACATGCTTCAACACACCTGTCTGGACATTTCTCACAATCCTGAAGACTGGTTAAGGTGTTTAATTATGGTTGGACCCTCCAAAAACAGGATTGGACACACTTTGGGGGTAGCCAAGCCTGCTTCTAGAGATCTACCTTTCTATTTCCTTCCTAGAAAGTTCAGTTCCAACTCAACCTGCCTTTAAATCTTCAAGTAATTCTAAGCTGGTTTAGGTGTGTTTCATCAAATTGCTCTCCAGGATCAGGGTTGGCTACCCCTGCACTAGACCAAAAGTTTTCAATCTTGGAGTATTGTACGTAGCACTGAACAATTTGGATGTCTTTCTTATTTAAGAAAGTTTCCAAGAACTGAGTCAGAAAAGGGAGACATCCAAACAGGGTACTGAAGGACAAGAATCGACAACTACAACAATAGAAAATTAGGGTGAAAGTAATAAAAGAAGAGTCCTTTAGATGCCATGGGAGTGAATAAGGCAAAGGACTGGCTGTGGACTCTAGGCTGGTTAACTAGATGATGACACGACCAAGTCAAGCTCTTTAGCATCTTCCTGACCACTGGTGAGACCACAGCTCCCAGTGAGCTCAGGGAAGTGGCTGGCCTTGCCAGAAGGAACCGGTGAGTTAGGAGACTGGTTGACCCCCTGCTTTTTGGGAGGAACAGGTGGATGAAACTTCTCCGCCCTAGGAATTATTGGTGAGCGGATCCCCGGTGAAAGAATTCCTGGGCTCTTCCCTGTAGGTGAGGAGACCGCAGTCAGGTTGCGGTAATCAGTGCCAAAAGGTGAGCTGTTGGATGGAGGGAGTTTATTTGCCACTTGTTGGCTTGTGAACCGTGACAGCACCTGAGTGACAGTGTTGCGGGCAATCTGCTTTGCAGTAGAATTGTCTGGAGGCGGAGGAGGAGTGGCGGCAGTGGGAGAGAGGTCTCTGGGCGAGTGGACAATAGTTCCTCCAAGTTGCTGGTCTACCTCAGCTTGTTGCTGAAACTTGTGGCGTGCTGCTTGGAATCGTTGGTTGATACTGGCCTGGTAAGAAGAGGGATAGGTCGGACTAGAGCAACCTAGAGAGGCCAGACGCTTGGTCAGTACAGGGGAAGAGCATGGAGATGAGCTAAGGGAGGACGAGGCAGGACTGCTGGGGGAGAGACACTGTAAGGCCCCACTTCCTCCAGGGAGCATTACCACATTGTCCGCCGAATCCCACTTCCTTACACCTCTCTTCGGCTGGAGAATCTGGCTCTCTGGGAGTGTGTTGACCATTTTGTTTGTGTTGAGGAGATGATTTAGATGTAACAGTTTTGCCATCGACTTCTGTTTGACTAAGAGAAGGCATGATACCTGAAGGTGTGATATCTTTCTGTGGGATTTTGACCTTTTCTTCATTATCCTTTTCCATTCTGGCCTTTTCTCTTTCTTTAATTTCATCCAATTCTTTCTTTAGACTATTGAACTGTTCCAAAAGCTCTTGATACCGTTTTTCTTCCTTCAGTAGTTTCCCTCTCATCTGCTTGTGCTCTGTATCAAATTCAGCCAGCTTTTTCTCAGCTCTCGCCTCTATCTGCTGAGCACGAGCATGTTCGCTTTCGAGCTCTCGTTTTACGATTTCGATGGCACTGCTCTCCTGTTCCAGTTGGCGGCTGAGGTCTGCAACACGCTGACTCTCCTCCTCTGCCCGTGCTGTAGCCTTCTGACATTCTTTAGCCAGTGTCGAGGATAACTGCTGCTGTTGTGCTAAATCTTCCTCAGCTTGATTTGACAGAGCTGACTGCTCGCGTTCTGAAACGCTGGACTTGAGCCCTCTCAAACTCCAGCTGTGAAGAATAAAAGCAAGAGATGTCACTTCAAAAAAATTCAAAGAAGCTAGTAGAGTCAGAAGGAAAAACATTATACTTTATAGACAGCAGACAAAATACAGTACTATTGTTTTAGACCAGGGACCAGAAGGGCCACTGTCCTGCAGAGTTTAGCTCCAACTTTCCTCAAAATGACTGCCTTAAATTTTCTAGTATGCCTAGTAAGACCTTGATTAGTTGTTTCAGGTGTGTTTAACTGGGATTGGAGTTGAACTTTGCAGGACAGTGGCACACCAGAAGCAGGAGTGGACACCCCTTTTCTAGAGGATATCTTGTTTACTTGATTCAATCAAAACAAATATATTTTAGATATCTGGGGCTGTATTCACAAAGAATTTTAAGGCTAAAAGTAGCTCCTAACTGGTGAATTTAGGAGCAACTCCTAAAAATAATGGGCATGTCACTCCTAGCCCTAAAACTAGCACCTAAGTCTGGGACAGCTTAAAAGAAGTCGAGACACACTAAGTCGAGACACTCCTAACACACTAAGACCCATTCACAAAGTATTGTAGCGACACCAGCACCTCTCGCAGTCATCCGGGGACCGCGACAAAAGCGCTGAGATGCTGCATTCATCTGCAAACAAATCCTCTGCCATGTCTCACGCTTAGTTTTGCTTGATATCCCAGTGCCGAATTTCACTTTTATTATGTTTTTTTTTTCCTAGCACCAACTGGGCAAGCAGCAGTAACTGATCCTCCGTCCAGTTGGGCTTTCTTTTCCATTTTGGCGAGTTCATAATCCACCGTCATTCAACTATTACATTAATTCAATAGGAGCAACAATTCCTTGCTTTAAGTAGTCTGTTTAGGCTAATAGGATGTCAATTAACCAAGCAAGTGTTAATGTAATTGTCTTTTTTATTAGTAGGCAAGTGGAGGGTTTCATTAAGGTATTAGGCACCATTCACATATAGCGCCTTTTTCATATAGCGCCATATTCTCCTTTTTCCAAAGTTGGTTGCGCTCTGGTTGTTTCTTGTCACAAGACCTACGGTGCGCTCCATACGGACGCGCTTGGAAAAACGGGCGTGCATATCGCACGCCTACATTTAAAATAACGAACTTGAGCGTGCAAAAGACGCGATATGTGAACACTGCAGTCCCTTAGGCTACCTTGAATAATTTCATTCATGACTTTTCTCTCTCTGCCTTTTTAGAATTACACTTCACTGGGGCCTGCACAAACATGACATTATATAGCATATGCATTTCTATGACATTACTTGTTTTATTATTATTATTTTGTGTAGGACGCATACATATTTAGATGTCATAATTCCATGATTTGTTGCTGTGTAATGTTTCGCATACTGGCCCTGTCATCTAACAACCAATCACCGTGATCATTGCGAGGAAGCTTGTGCATGAGAATTGACGTCATCCATAGCAACGAAGACTCACTCTTAGTTTAGGAGTTGTCATTTTTCCTTACTAAGAGTAGGTCTGAAAGGCGTTGTGAATAACTTTCAAGAGAAAACTCCTAGCTAAAATATTTTAGTGCGATTTAGGAGTACTCCTAGTGGTAAGATAAAATTCTTTGTGAATACAGCCCCTGATGTCATAATCTCCACAAATTTGATCAGCTTTATATACATGCATTATTTATATTGTAACAGCTGTAAGTTAATTAAATTAGCAAGGTTGCTCACTGCAGGGGAAGCCCTTCAGGCCCCTATGAGCTGCAGAATGTGTGAGAGACATCGCCAAGCATCCAGAGAAAAACAGTGTGTGAGTTTCTAAAAGAAAACCCAGGGCAGGGCAGGGCAGGGCAGGAAGGGCTTTTTACATAATACAGCAGTCTGTACTTTGACCATAACATCACCTTATCCTAACTTTATAAAAACACAAACAAACAATGGATTATCTTCACACACACATAGGCGGATGGACTCCAAAAAAAGGAGCCTTTCCTCTTTAGAACAGAGACCTGCTCTAACATTGTTACACACGGAGACATACAAAATCTGCTGGCACAGTTCGCCATGGTTGCTTTTATTTTGCAGTTTAAGATGTGTGCATGTGTATATGTGTTTTTGGCGTTGCCTGGTTACCTGTTGCAATAGTCTGTCTCGTTCTGCCTCTAGCATGGCAGTGATGTCATCATCCGCAGCAGCGTCTTGAGCACGCCGTCGTTTCTCTTCTTCTAAATCAGCAATTACCTGCAGGCATACACACATTGAACCATCAGGACAGGACAATTATTCTATGACTTCACCATCTTATTAATAATTACAGTAAGAATACAACTTTTTTTAAAGTTAATGATGCTAATTTGACTCACAGTAATTGAGAAAATTACTTATGACTTAAAATTATCATTATTTACTCACACTGCCAAACCTGTATGACTCACTTTCTTTTGTGGAACATAAAAGAACATTTTTGAGAAATGTCTTTTTTTCTGTCCATACAATGGAAGTTAAGGCTGATTTATACTTCTGCGTTGGCCCTACGGCGGAGCCTCTGCGTTATAGACTGCGCGTTGGTTTTCATCTATACTTCTACATCATTGTCGCCGTTGACGCACAATTACACATGCAGAGGGAGCATGTGAAACCTGGGGAGTGGTTCTAGGAGACCAATCACAGCACTTGCGGTATGCGTAGAATTGACGCAATGTAAAATTTTTGGAGAAGTGCACGTCAGGTATGCCAAAGGGTACGCACGCTACACACAGCCTACGGTGCGGTAGTATACATTGCGCTTTAATGGGCACCAAAACTTGGTTACTAGCATTCTTCACAATATCTTCTTTTTTGTTCTTAAAAATTTTCAGAATCAGAATCTTTTAAGAATGTACTGGAAATTATACGTTATACAGTTTAAAAATAAATATGGTAAAACTTTAATAACTATCAGTTAACTTTTTTCTTTCATATATACACTCACCTAAAGGATTAATAGAAACACCATACTAATACTGTTTGACCCCTTTCGCCTTCAGAACTGCCTTAATTCTACGTGGCACTGATTCAACCAGGTGCTGAAAGCGTTCTTTAGAAATGTTGGCCCATATTGATAGAATAGCATCTTGCAGTTGTGGCTGTGTACCATGAGTGCTCGTTCTTGTGTTCGCGCACGCGCAAGAGCGCTCTCGTAAAAATTGGTTGCAATCTGAAACATCACCGATAAAGGCCGCTAAAAAATGCATATAGCACCTTTAACTGATAAATCAAAATAAATAGTACACTTTCATTATTGGGTGAAGTGTTTTTATAAGTATTTCAGAGAGAAAATAATGTTTTATCAGATTGGTTTGTGTTTCAAAGTATCAAATCCTGTTACTCAGAGATCCTTTAAATAAGACTCACCCAACGAACATAACGGAGAATAGTTTGATTTTAGCTTAATCTTCCATACAGTGTTTATGAAATAAATAAAATTACTTTCTAAGAACTGAACGAACCAGTCCTGTAAGTAGCCTGCCCTAAAAAACACATTAATCTTCTTTAATACATGCACTCAAGCTCTGTTCAAAAACGTTGTGAGCTAGTCTGTTGTCTAGGCATCTACCTTCAAACCCAGAATACTAACAATTGTGTAACCTACAAAGTGACTGACTGAAGTGACAAATGACATTCCTCACTACAGTTTTAATGCCAACAGATGATCTAGCACTACCATGTTGTTAAACTGGAACAGTCTTCGCAATAGGATCCTAAAAATACAGCCTAGGTATGTAGCTCAGGACTCTCTCTGCCTCTTACCCGTCGATGTCTCCTCTCTGCAGCGGCAAGCTGTTTCATCATTTTCTCCTTCATGTTGGTGCAGTGGGCCATCACTAGCTTCAACACGCCCAGTGGGTTCAGACACACGGGACTCTGCCCTCCATCATTCTGAGCCTGCGACAGCTCGCGGTCCCTTAGCAGCGCTATGAAGGGGTCACGGAGGTCATACTGTCCATATCGCTCCTGAACAAATGCATCTCTCTGTTGTGCCTGAAATAAATGTCAAAGATAAACAGGAAAAGATAGGAATAAGTAGTTTTCACAGAGGTGTCTGGATAGGCTGAAACACAATGAAAGTTCATAATACGACTGATAAATATCTTCCATTACGCTTGCATATAAGCCATGTGTTTTTATGAGGGACTGAAGGAGAGCAGGATTTCTAAACACCGTGATGCAAATACAGCTGGCCACTATCAGATCCATTTTCATAAAACATAATCGCAGCCCTGACCCCTCCTCTACAGGCAGGTGTTAAACCTCCCCTGGGCTGAGGGGATGGAGAGGGGGCTCACGGCACAAAAGGCCCAGCTGTAGGGGGTGTTGTTCACTACTCATTGTGCATGTGTGTGCTTGTGTGAGGCTGGGGGGCAGTGTGACTAATTTAGGAGGGATGGGGTGGTCTTGCTAAATAGATCAGCAGATGGGAGACATACACACAGAAACACAGAATGAAGGACTGGAATAGACATGTGGTTTATGTTCTGGGCGACACACATGCTGCATACTCATTTGTTCATGCTGTTCATCTGTCAACTACACTCTTCTGTTTTCAAATCTTACCTGATTCAAACAAATTGATTGCCTTACTTAAAATATTTGGATGAGAAAATAATGAAAAAAATGAAAAAAAAAAAAAAAAAAAAAAAAAATATATATATATATATATATATATATATATATATATATATATATTAGGGATGCACGATATATCGGCCACATTATCGGTATCTGGCCGATATATGATCATTTTTAATGTTATCGTTATCGGCCCAACAAGAACATTTAGCCGATATCTAAAAGCCGATAAATAATGGATTATTTCCTTCAGCTGAGTAACTTTAGATGTGCACTGTTCAACATGATGCTTTTAAATTGCTTGAAATATGATTGAAATCACTTTAAAAAAGGAAAATCCTGTTAAAGAGCAAAATGTGCAGCGCAAGTCTGTCATATCGGCTATACAACATTAAAATAAGAACATCATAATTGTATTTGTATCTTGGCTTTTAATGAGGAAAATCAAAAATTGTCAAAAAAATGTGAATTTAGATTTATCGGCCAACATATCAGTTATCGGCTTTCAAATATAAAGAGTTATCGGTATCTGGCAAAAATTTTGATATCGGTGCATCCCTAATATATACATCGCTTGATATTAAAATTCTATAAGATTTTGTCTAAATATCAATAGATACATAGACAAAATCTTATATAATTTGTTTTTCATTTTCATTTTGAGATTTGCTAAAAATAACTTTTATTTCATTTGTTATTAATTTATTGATGTTGAAATTATACATTTACATTATTATAAATAAAATGTAATTATGAAGTCACAATGAAATGGAATAAGCAGTTAATTTACAGATCATATACTTCGTATTATGACATAAATTCTAGTGAAACAGATTCTCAATTATTATCAGCACTTCATCTGTTGTTGATTGGATGGAGGCATTTCTGAATGAGAGCTCACAGATGACTGTAAGAGATTGAGTTCTACATTTTGATAAAAAATTACAAAGGTAAAATAAAAATAGAAAGACGAAGAATAGCTCATAATAAGATCAATAACATGCAAAAGTAGATGCAATGCAAAAATAAAATGTCGACTTTTATCTGCTAGATCACAATGCATGTAGGAATGAGAGTCATTTTAACCAACCAGACTTCAAAAGACCTCAGTTTCCGCCCTTTGCTTGTTATTATCTGCTGATCATTCAGTCTGGGAACTCAATGTCTTTTAATAACACCGAGAATCAGAGGGTGTGGTATGTACTAGGTGTGAACATCAATAACCACAATAACCATTAAAATGCAGGCTGTTGTTAACACTCTCTGTTTCTCACTCTCTCTGTGTTGAGCAGAAATTCATAGTCTACTGTATGTTTATGATGGTGCTGTGTGAGTGTGTTAAGTGTGTCTCAGACCACCAGGTCGGAGAGATTATTTGTTTAATATCAGCCTTTAAGCAGCACTGCTTACTACTCCACATCATTATAGTAAATTACAGTCCATTTCCAGCCCTGGGGGCCTCAATATGTGGACCTGCTGGCCTCTGAGTGACCTTATCCAGAGATCAGAGAGAGACGCAAAACTAAAGGAAAGAGACCGCGGAAAGGCACACATTACTATTTCTATTACTCATACAGTGGGTTATGGATTTGTACAAACCTCTAATACATCAATTAATAAAACTCATCCTGCACTATTTGTGTAACAGATGTAAATGATACTGGAAATTGTGCAGGTTGTTAAGCTGAATATCTGTTTTTAATTTTTTTAAAGGACAAGTTTTTTGTATTTTACACTTAAAGCCCTGTTTTAAGATAGATCATGATGAAATAGAACGGTTAAGATTATAATTTGGACACGATACACTGCTGGTCCGATAATTTTGGAACTGGAACAATCCTTCCTAAAATGCTTTAAACTTTAGTTTACAAAGACGTGAAACTCACCGAATGGTCTGGGGTGTTCACTGATATGCTCACAGAAAGAATGAAAGAGAGAACATGATAGACTCGGATAGAATCTTTTGACGTGGGCAAAAGTGTAAGGAAGCACCCGGAACACCTCAGCAACCAAAGAGCATTGTCTTGGCAACCAACATTTTGATATACAATACCATTCAAAAGTCTGGGGTCTCTAGGATTATTTTTTCGAAGAAATGACGATGATCAAAAGTCAAGTCAAGTATATTTATGTAGAGCTTTGTACAATATAGATTGCATAAAAGAAGCTTCACAGTATCAATCAAAACATAATAACAATGTTCGTTTCTTAGTGGAAAAACATCCACGTTTGGTAGAGCTGATCAATGGTATTAATGATTGGTTAATTCATTTGAATATCCCCA
The DNA here is from genome assembly GCA_030378365.1 of Hybognathus amarus. Taxonomy (NCBI): domain Eukaryota; kingdom Metazoa; phylum Chordata; class Actinopteri; order Cypriniformes; family Leuciscidae; genus Hybognathus; species Hybognathus amarus. The sequence goes on along the minus strand of JAQIUQ010000008.1, from coordinate 35,018 downwards.
ACTGGACAAGCCAAAGGCAACAGCAGCAAGGAACCAAAAAACTCCATTAAGTGACCTAAAGGTCAGGTGACCCAATGGAGGAAAAAAAAAAAAAAAACCTTGGGAGAACCCAGGCTCAGTCAGGGGGCCAGTTCTTCTGTGGCGTTTATGAACTAGTGGCCGGATTTACAGTAACTGTAAGGTAAAAATTTATATGAATGTCTCTAAACAGACTTTAAATGCAAACCTGTGATAAATGCTGATGGCGTTCATATGCGCATTAAGAATTGATTCTATAGTTATGTGCGCTTGAATATATGTGTGCAGGTTTGTAATTAACTACAAAACCATGCCTGAACAAACTACTTGTCTTGTCTATAAATTTGAAAATCAGAGGGTGTGAAGTTGTCGATTTAGATGAAGTAAAGAGTTTGCAAAATTCCTCCTCTCCTATGGCAACAAATAAATAAAAAATGTCAGGGAGCCTACAATGCATTCCCTGATCCGATACTGAAGTAGACGGTTGCATTAAAATTTTGTCCCTTATTCTCAATCCTATAAGTGAAGAAGTTCATCATGAGAAAGTAAATGCATTCAAAATGTTACAAAAAAATTATATTTCAAATAAATGCTGTTCTACTGAACTTTAAAATGATCAAAAAATCATGAAAAAATGTTTCATGGTTTCCACAAAACTATTACGTAGCACAGCTGTTTTCAACTGTAAAAATGATAAGAAATGTTTCTTATGCACCAAATCAGAATATCAGAATGATTTCTGAAGGATCATGTGACACTCAAGACTGGAGTAATTATGATGAAAAATTAGCTTTTTAATTAAAAGAATAATTTACAATTAGATTTTAAAAGTACTAGTGCAAAATCCCTGTCCAAAAAAAATTTTTTTTGTGTGTGCAAATCTGCTTTCTTCGTCCCTCTGTCTCTGGTCCTGTGCTGTGCTCACTCTGTGTGCAGTGTGAGAGCGTGGCCAGCGAGAGTGTGGCCAGCGGCTAGAGCGGCAAAAGCCAATGTGTGCTTCTTTTAGCGATCTATTTAGCGATATCTTTTGCATTTCTAATCCAAACAACGTCAAACTCGGCACTGCACTTACTCGTGCCCGTAGCAAGACACTTGTCAAGATCCATCGGACTAATGGTTCGAGAGATATGCGATTAACAGACAGACACACACAGACAGACGTTCCTGTAATTTATAGATAGATATTAAGGAAATTCCATTAAGTCACTTTGTCTCTCCTCAGATCCATCACAGCAGACGAGACAAACACCCACATAAACAATAACAGTCTACCGGGACAGAGACACTACACACACTAGCGACTGCTTTTCCCACCAGAAATCTAGCAGCTATTTTTAGCCATTGCAGTCTCTTAAGACGTTAAGTCTGTACATGAGTTCCTCATTTCACTGCTTTTCTTTGTACATTTACAGTAAATTACTGGCATAGTTGCCTTGCTTACAGTACTACCCTATACCATTATAGCACTGCACGTAAACAGTTTTAGGAACTTCCTGTGATCTAGCTATGGTTTTATAGGGCAGAATCACAAAGATTACTTGAGTCGGCACAGTTCATTTCTATCGCAAGACAGTGGCCAGATTAATTGGGATTAATTGTTATTTAGAGCTAAAAGCTCATCTAAGTTTAAGAGCAGGGGCGTACTGTATGGGTATTCCCTCACTGTAGGATTCCAAAATGCAGCATGATTCATTATTTTATATTTTTTACTGTAATTTATTGACTTATTATTGTGTGTGTGTGAGAGAGGATTAGTATTGACTGTGCATGACAGAGCAGGATGCTGTTTGTGCTGTTGCTGTTTTTAATCAAGCTCTTGCTGATCTGAGGCGCTTACCGTCTGAGACAGAGAGGAATCAGGAAACTTCCTGGAAGGAAGTTCACACAGAAGGAATCTTGCACCCCTCTAATCAACACACAGACACACACTCCAGGCAGCTCAGAAGAGCAAAGAACCCCACTGGGTCGTGTGTGTGTGTGTGTGTTTGGAAATTACACATTTATAGGTTAAAACACTGGGTTTGACATCCTCCCTATTAGGACAAAATAAACTGGTTTGTTTAGTCTGTCTGGACTGTGATTTTAGCATTGGAATTCCCTATTCATGAAATTCCCCTTTCAGAGACCTGTGAACAGACCTGATCTTTCTTTATACGGCTTAGATGATGAAACGGCGAGTGAGTCATATTAACGGTCGGTTTTTCGTTTTAACCACCAGCCCTCGGGATATTGGCTCCTGCGTTACATCAGAATGAGCCATGGGAAAATAACTCAAAAGGAGGAGCAAAAAGTGCACTGCTGTTTCTGGAGCAATACAGCTGATCTTGAGGCTTCCAAAACATCTAACTGCTTCCAAAAAATCTTAAATGCTTCACCACTGCCTGGACAGAACTTTCTGAGAGCAGTGAAGTGACACACACACACATACATGCACACAACGCAACATTGATCAAAGACTCAAGAGCCCCAAGGGCCTCTCATTCCCTCTGTGAATAAAGCCCTCACTGGCCAGAAAGCAAGTCAAATGAAGCTGAAGCTGAAGACACACACACACACTTAGCATCTTGCCTAGGGCTGAACAGTAAAAGAGGCCTAAGCCTAAAAGAAAGAGAGTCACAAACATCTTACACACCAAGGCTTTGTTCAGACAGGAAGCAAAAATTGGATTTAAAAAGGCCGCCTCAAATCTGCTTAGTTATTTACAGCAAAACATGTAGTGTGTGTGTGTGTAGTGAATAATGACCTTTAATGACCTAAAGATTGAATATGAAAATCAAATCAGATTTGTGCAGTGCAAAAAAAAAAGCCAGTTCGCATGTATAATATGTTTGTGGAAGACAGTGAAAACCGTTGCAAAATACAAATACGTGTGTAATGTGAATGCACACACACATATCACCAAATGCAACTCCCTTTCAGATGAATTTAGCTTTTCTCTGCACTCCGCTCAGTCACAAACTAATCTCAGAGTCCATTGCAAACAGTCAGCAGTTGATCAGCAGGTCACAGTGAGACACCAGACCCCTCGTCTCATGTTTCCATCTTTCCCACACACACCCCTGAGCTCATAAGAAGCTGCTGTTCTCTGTTATTAACACTAAGTTAACTCTTTAACTAAAGCATCAGACAGAATAATTACAGGCCTAATAAAACACACATACTATATATATCTAGAAGGAACACCGTATGCTTCTGTTGTGTGTGTCATTTTGAGTACACACCAAAATGAACTAAATTTGTTTTAGTTTTCAGGAGTAAAGACTCAATTGAGCACAGCAGATGTAATTTGCGTGCTTATCAAAGCATAAAATGAAATGGAAGATGGAGTAATGATAAAGAAATATGGGCATTGTGCTAACTCTAACATAAAATGATTAGCTACATACACGGCAAACACTGTAAAACACTACTATATTGCGTCTTTTGCTTGTTCAGTGTGCAGTGGAGTGTACAGGAGTTTGTCACATGTATGTAAGCAAATACACCATAATAGAGTATGTATGCACAATTGATGAATTTTACACAGTTATGGAACTGATCTGAATCAATAATGAACTGACTTGAGTTGAATAATGACATTTTTGACTTGTTAGAGCTGCTTTATAGCAGAATATAAATTTGCTACTATTGTGAAGCTTCAGTGAAACAATCTGTGTGTGTGTGTGTTTACAGGAATAGCACTGCCTTCCATTGTTCTCCTCTCTGCCTCTTTCCTGAGTACCCCTCTGACACACTTCCTGTGGTTCCTGACCACCAGTTCACACCAAACACTGATCATATACTGCCTGTTATATAACACAAATCCATATATAAAAACACATTTCTCAACCCAAACAGCTCTGCCTCCATCCCAAATTTATGTTATGGTTGAGTCAATGTTGCTATCTGTTTGTAGGTAGGGCAAATGCTAAGGAGACTGAAACAGCTAGCAATGTGCTCAAATATTAGCCTGGTTAAAACCAGACCATTCTCAGTTGTAAATGAGTTATGGTCTGGCAAAGTGTCATATAGACAAATCATTTCCAGAGGGGCGTCACCATCGGACATCGCAGATAGACCTGAAACCTATCAGAGCAATGAAAAAGATGTCATTGAGTGTTGTTCTTTGCTCGGTTTTTAACAAAAAGGAAACGTTCAAATCGCTTAAAACAGACGTGATAACAAGTGATCATCAGCTTCGACGGCGGCATCCATGTTTGTAATATAGGCTACAAAATCTGGCTGTCGTTATTTGTGTAAAGCCCGCCCCAATGTTTCTGATTGGTGCCTCGATTTCTGACAAACCGGATCGAGCTACTGAGCAATACAAAATATTGAGCAGTGCCTGGTAGGGCTAGCCTGACTTCGATCATACTCATATTCTGGTCAAAATATGAGTCTGAGACCGCTCCGTAAGGCTTTGATTGTGAGGCGTGTCTTAACCGAACCAGAAAGAAAAAACCTCTGCACTCAATTGGATAGTCGGACAGACCTAAAACCAATCAGAGCAACGCAGTAAGTCAAATACTTTACATAGCATAGTTGTCAACAACAGAACTTACTTATTTTAGAAGTAAAATAACGAGTGTTGCTTCTTTCACTTGGTCCTGAGTGGTCCATGAGTGCGACCAAAGGAGAAACCACAACGACCACAGGCTTTTCATTACGTCCCATCTTCTTAACTTGGCGATCGTCAGAGCCAGCTGATAAGTTACACTTTTGCTGAATATCTTTCCGATTGACAAATGCCTTGATTGCAGTTCTCTGTTTGTCTATTAAAATTAATGTGCTGTCGATTAATTTTAAAAACAGACACGACAGTGGAATCTATATCTCAATTCTCCGGCTGTTGTCATCTCTGAGGGAAACCAGTTTAGCGCTCTTTGATAACGGGATGATTATGTCCCTGCAGATCATCTGTCCATCATCGTATAAAGCCCGCCCTGGCAATTTGATTGGCCCGATCATTTTTGCCTGATCATAATTACTCCTCCATGGATCGAGTCCAGACCGAACTTCCCGACCAAAAAATGTTGTGGGCGGAGTTCGGGCTGGCATGCAGGCTACTGCCTGGTTGTGGAAGAAGACAGTGGCTGCATAAGCTTCCTCTCGATTCCAATAGGACTGCATGGATAAACTTTTATTAATGACGTTCCAGCTGATGAGGTTAAATAAAACATTGTCCGTACTGTTCGCTTCATTTCACTGAGGATTGTATTGTAAACAAGACTGGATTTGCAGACCAATTAAGATTAAAGAACGGTGCATATATATTGGATCCGACAGGAATGGTGCAACACACAGAGTCTGGATCGAACATGTATGGGCGAATCATTCCGGTTAACATTTTACAACATTGGAAGTTTTCAAAACAATTTCCCCAAGTGCATTCGATGGGTGAGTCGAAACTCATTTTAATATGCAAAATTGTTATCCACTCACAGCAGTGGGTGTTTACTTCCAAATCTTCAGTCCGAGATGCCCATAAAAACCGAGCGTTTTTGAAAACTAGGGTAGAAAATAGCCTATTACTTATTCATTTTGATGTTTTTTTAATGCAAAAAAAAAAACAAGCGAACGTCATATTAAGTTGACCTCAGACAACAATATAATAAAATTTAAAAAGCCAGGTCATGACCCCTTTAAAACATGCTTACAACACCAAGTAAAATGTTAAAAACATTTTTACATTGGCATTTAGTACACGTTTTTGTCCAAAGCGACTTACAAAAGAGAGGAAATAAAACATTTGGTCAAAAAAAGCCAAAAATAATCATTATATACAATGCCATGTTCATTAGACAACCTTATTAGGAAGCAAGCAAGAGAAGAAAATTCCATTGGTCTTTCTGACTTTGACTGTCTGCCTGCCAATTTTAAAGCTTTTAAAAGTATTTTAAACATTCAGACAAGGCTTTGTCAAGCCAACATCATAATTTGTCTTGTCAAATTTTGCTCTGGTTATTTTTCCATTTCCATGTGGTGACGCAAGTGGTGACATGCTTCACATTGTGTGTGTGTGCTCTTACCCTGAATGAGTGTATGACTACATCCTGTGCTTCCAGTTCTCCTTCCAGAATGCTGAGCAGCATCAGAAGTTCAGCTTTACTGAGAGTCTCCACATTCATCCTGCTGCCCTGAAACACACAGATGAATTCAGTATCTGAGTCCTGAAGCAAAACAACAGGTTTGGCCATACAACTCAACACATGTTTTAGCAGGTCATGTATGACACAACTGTACTTAGACCAATGAAACGGAATCATACCACTCACACACAGATCAATTTTTCTGGCCTAGAAACGCAATAATGTTCCATGCATTTTATCAGTGAATGACTCTTGATCTGAAATGACATTTGTGTGAGTCAGGCATTCATGAACATTAAAACACACACAGCAGTGTTCAGCATCTCTGCATTGTGGCCTGGCTCTCGGTCAGACCACATAAATGCAGGAAGCTATTAGCATATCAGCACAGTGGTCTCCAGTGAACAAGCTCAACTGCTGTACTGTAACAGATTCCCTCAGTCTATTACACACACACACACACACACATACAAGAACAGAGGGAAGCCCACCAAACACCCAAACACAATCTGTGCGGTCGCTGATTTATAAAATATCTGTCTAATTATGTTCATTCCGTAATTACTCCCCTAACCCACAGCTGAACACCATCATAATCAAAGTCACTTAATCCAGAAGTATTGTTAATTGCTTAATTCTGATTGGTTGACTCATTCCAGAAGTGTGTAGATTCATTTTCATAACTACACAGAAAGGAATTACTTCCAGGTTTGACAACCACATCACACCTGCAGCATAATTTTTCCACATTCTTCCCGGATATATGCTCCTAGATATTTATCGTTCCTTACACGAGCATTTTAGGGATAAAAATAAAAGTGGTTAATGTCATAATGGTTGTATTATTAATGATGGACAGCTTCACATTGTGGATTTATTAGCATTTTTCTACCCAATAATTTAATGTTCATCATCAATTATTTGTCACAACACATAAATAATAGGTACGATTTTGTTTTTTATTAAAAAGTTGGTAAACATACAGTTGATGGATCCCATTGACTTCTATAGTATGGGGAGAAGAAAAAAAAGTCAATGAGTAAATGATGACGGAATTTATATTTTTGGGTGAACTATCCCTTTTATATTTTTAAGGAAATTGTGAGAAAATTGTGATATTTGAGGAAAAGTATCTGAAATAAATGTATATGATATGCTAGAAGGGATAGCTTACTAGAATGAATCACACATTTCATTTTTATGAAATGACAAAACTTATCAAAAAAACTTTCTCAATCAAATCAATCCTAAAATTAAGAACCTAGATCTGATTCTTAAGTAAAGGTGGTTTTCTCAGTAAAGTTGGCTTTCTTAGGGGTTTTTCCTCCTAAGACAATATAATGAGATCACTTCCTGATATGATTCAATTTGGCCAAATGTTAATGTGTTACTAGGGTGGCTGTAACAAATATGTTATTCTTTTCCTTCTATTGAAAAGAAAGTCACACAGCTTGACAAGACTTAATATAATCTCAAGGCAATGATGTCATCCAGACATTACTAACACACTGCGGATGTGAGCCAGTTCATAGAACCAGAATGTGTGTGTGTTAAATCTGGAATGCACCTTGATGACTCCGTGATAAAGCTGTCATTGATCCAGCCGGAGAGTGCTTGTGTGTGTCTGCTTACACACTGATTTGATACGCCCATACCTAGTATTTGCGTTAAACATGGATACAGAAACTCAGTTGTTTGCTTAAGAGTTCCATGTTTATTTATATGACATCAATGACTAATGCTTTGATAAATCTCGACATAAAATCCCATGCAAATTAATAAACAAACACGACAAAATCATCTTTTCAGTTTGTGTGTCCCATTATTTACATTAATTCAATATAAATAGGAAACAGACTGCATCAATATTCCCGAAAGAATCTTCATCACACTGCATCCAGTAAAAACACTATCAGTGCAGATCAGATGTGCATCCTGCTTTCATTCATCATTTCCTCTCAAGAGAACCTGTAAAAACCACACACTTGGCTATATTGTTTGTGTGAGAGTTTGACAAACTTAGGTATGTCAAGAGAGGATTGAAACGCTGAGCTAACAAGCAGAAGCAAACAGATCTTGAAAATATTGAAAGTCTTTTTAATACAGCAAGGGTCCTTTCATCCATTTGGATAAGGAAATATGGTTCCACTTTATTTTAAGGTGCCATTGTTACAGTGTAATTATCTATCAAAGTACTACTGAGTAATATTAATTAATTAATTTACTACATGTGCTTACTATAGGGTTAGGGTAGGATTAGGATTTGCTTGAGGGTTAGTTGCATGTAATTATACATAATTGACTGTAATTACTATGGTACAGTACATGTAAAATATGTAACGACATTGTAAAATAAAGTGTTACTGGAAATATTGTCATAGTTGTAATAAAGGGCAAAAAAGTCTGAAGCGTTACGCCCATTCAAACTGAGTGTGCATTCAGATAAATTGATCAGATTCTGTGATTAATAATAATAATAATAAAAAAAACACTCAACTTTATTTTAATTGCATGGTTAAGACTTAAAACAAAATAATTGTGTAAGCATTTTTTTGTTTGTTTTATGTTTTTTATTAAGCTGCACGACTAAAACATGGGAGCACAGATCACTTATTCACAAGTGAAAACGAGTTTAAGTTTAACACAAAAATCCAGTTGAACTTTTGATTGCTTTATAACATATCACAAAAATGCTGGGTTGTTTTAACCCAATTTTGGGTCAAATATGGACAAACCCAGACATTTAGTTAATTTTTTAAATTACATTTTTAACCCAATGTTTGAGTTTGTCCATATTTGACCCAAAATTGGGTTAAAACAACCCAGTGTTTTTTAAAGTGCAGGTCAAGATTGGACTCACCAGCAGACTAACACATCTTATGTCCATAATTTGAACTAAACTACTGTTAAAGTTTTTTTTCTTATTATATCTTATCTATAGTATACTAGAGCAATTGGTGAGTAAAAATGCCCCCCCCACCACCCAATAACACAAATACGACAGCCAAGATCTGACATACTGAAAGCAGACTGAAATGTAAAGGGATAGTTCACTTTGAAATTAATTTTTGATATGTTTTAGCTTACCTCAAGGGCATCCAAGATGTAGGTGTCTTTGTTTCCACAGCATTTTTAATTTTGAAATTTTTTGGTCAAACCGGAGATTTCAGAAGTTCTACCGTTCACTAAACATATTTAGATATACGGGAAACGCAGTGGAAGACAATTTCGATATATCTAAATATGTTTAAAACTTCAGAAATCTCTGTGTAAATAATGTGTGATGTAGACGCGCAGAGATGACTTCGGCGTAACGTCTGTAGACGGTTCAGTTGGACATCTGATTCAGATCAGTTCGACGGCTGTTAACAAGAGGTAAAAACTACTGTTTGTTTTCTCACACAAACCGCTCGTTTCGTGTCTGTAGGCCATCAATGTGTAAGCCAAATCTTGAAGCCAAATCTTTCAATCACTACAACTGAACATTCACACACAAATTATGAGGTGACAAAGAATGATCTCCTGACAGACAACTGATATGAAATGTAGCCTACATAGTTTAAAAGATAGTTCAACCCCCAACTTGTATTCCAATGCAATTATAATAAATGAGGAAAAGAGGTAATGCAGATCTTCAAAATGTCTCATTTTATGTTCCACAGAAGAAAGAAAAGAAAGAAAGTCATACAGGGTTGGAAAGACATGATAGTTACCATTTTTATTTTTGGTTGAATTATTCCTTTCTTATGTAAGAGGTAGGAAGACAGACCTTTTCTCTTCTCTCTGACAACTCACTAAACCTCTGACTTAACCCACAGCTGCTGAGGGCAAGCCTTAAAAGAAACATCAGACTAATGTCAGCTTACTTAATGAATCATCAGTAATGAGGGAGCGGGACATGTGTCAGAAGGGAGTGTGGTTTATGCCGCCACTCTGATGTGTTACATGCTTAACCCCATATTAAACCTGCACAAGCCCAGTGAAACCTTTATAGAGCTGGTAAGTCCCGCCCCTTCCGCTAACTCCGCTGGACCTCTAGGTTGAAATATCGTCAATGCAAGTGAATAAAAATAATTATTTTCTAATCACGTTTGAATTTTGCAATGAATTTAATATATGTTGTCTGAATTTTTTATATAATGTTTCGTGTAAAGAATGCTACAATTTAGAGGGTAGAATTTTCATACGGTTAGACTTTGTGTGAGAGCACTTTGTGGACTACAGCTCTTTCGACGTGTTTGATATACATCATCCCCACTAGCACACGGATCCGCTAAACATGCCTGTGTCTTTGGTGCACTTCACCACCTTCTTTCAGGGAGAGGACAAACTAGTTGAGCGTGGTGAAAACCGTGATTTGTGGAGCGAAAATGTGTTATGCGGCGACGTCACATATGTGACGTGTAGTCTTTCTCGTTATGTCTATTCCACAACTGCTAGCCAAAGAATCATACAATATACTGTCAAACTCGTTACATGAGAAATTATATAAAAAATTCACAGACAACATATGTTACATTCATGGCACAATTCAAACGGGATCAGAAAATAATTATTTTCTCTCATTCACTTGCATTGACGCTTTTTCAACCTAGAGGTCCACTTGGAGTTTTACGGATGGGCGGGACTTACCAGCTCTGTCTGGCAACAAAACACAATCTCTACACAGCCACAAAGAGTGTGAGAGGGGGAAACATAGAGAAACCCTATATGAATTACAGAGACCGAAAGGAATTCCAGGAATTCACACCCCACACACAAATTAATCAAATATTAACTGAAAGAGATTCCAGACAAGACTGTGATGCATACTAATGCATCTCCGCTATATTAACAGCAGATCCAGTATCTTCATCTGTCACAATACAACTTTTCTAATTCAAGACTAACAAAATAACACCATGCTGAATGATTTCAGGAGAACTATTGCATAACACTTGTATAAACGCAACATGCAGTGATTTGGCACGTTGGTAAACCTGACCTGTTCACCCTGCTCTAATGAGGTCACTATATCCTAAACCCTAAACTCAACCCTTTCCCCAGGCTAAGGAGTCAAGCTGGGCTGAAACGCTTTGATTTTCACTCAGCATAACTTCCTCATTGCTGTAGATTTGTGGTTTAGAACTAAATTTGTACAGAGCGGGACTCAAACAAACCACCCAGTGGTTACTAAGGTGGCAACCCACGGCTTCAGACTGTCATTGACATCATTGCTTACGAGATTTTTTTTTTTCTCCAGTGCACCTCTTTATCTACAGCTATTTATAACCAAAATCCTCAATTCAGGATGTTATGGGCCACATTTATTCACAAATTGAAATGGAAGGAAAACTGTCCATTAACTAGATACAACTAGAGGAGAATCTGCAAAACGAGGCACGCTCTTCTTTGGTGTAATTACGTCCTGACCCAATAAGAGTACCTCAACCCAGCTCTCAAGTGACTGATTCTGACATGCCAGTCAAAACAGAGCATTTCACCGCATACAGGCTAGACCACATTTTTGCCCTTCACCCACTGACAAACACTTATATCTCTGCTCTTTAAAATCACTGCTTGTTTGATTCAAAAGAACACAAATAATAAAACTGAGAGATCTCATTCAGAGTAACATTTCACCACATGTGTCCAAATCTCTGGCAAATAAATTTGACATTTTATGAGTTACATCATCCATTCCACACAGTTTTTTTTTTTTTTTTAAGTACCAAGTACTAGGATCACGGATAAATATGCACTATCAGATATATTTTAAATATTTTACATTTTGCTAAATGCAGTTAAAAAAAACAATTTCTGGTGTTCTGGCATAAACACTTTTACTTAAATTAGTGAAATTATCTAAAAATCACAAACAATTTCTTCACAATTGGAAAATTACAGAATTGTGACATTTTCAAAACAGCTGCTTAAGATTATAAAAAATTAAATTTAGAAAAAAAGCACAAGTCACACAGTCTATGAGCTTGTTGAAAACAGCACGTGAAATATGGAACGAGGATGAATATTGATGTACAGAAACTAAGTTTATATATATATATATATATATATATATATATATATATATATATATATATATATATATATATAGCTATGGAAAAAAATTAAGAGACCACTGCCAAATCAGCAGTTGCTCTGGATTTATTATTTACATTATAAATAATAAATCCAGAGCAACTGCTGATTTGGCAGTGGTCTCTTAATTTTTTCCATAGCTGTATATATATATTGATGTAAAGAAACTAAAGTTTGTATAGCCTATATATAAACATGTATCTAGAACATTATATATATATATATATATATATATATATATATATATATATATATATATATATATATACTATGTTCTAGATACATGTTTATATATATATATATATATATATATATATAAAACATGTATCTAGAACATAGTGTATATATACACATATATACAGTATATAAGATTTCTCAGATATTTATAAGTTTAACATTTATATAACTTGTAGTTTCTGTACATCAATATTCATCCTCGTTCCATATTTCACCTGCTGTTTTCAACAAGCTCACATAGACTATGACTTGGACTTGAAACACATTGTGTTTTTTTCTAAATTTATTTTTTATAATCTTAAGCAGTCTCAAAATGTCACGATTCTGTTATTCTGATATATATATATATATTTATATATATATAATTTTATATATATATATATTTTTATATATATATATATATATTATATATATATGCAATTTCTCTTACGTTAATGTTTTATTTTACCTGTTGTTTTTATATTAAAAAGAAATTAAATAAAGATAAAACCAATAACATGATAACTAGAATTTATATTCAAAGTGGAAATATTGCTGTTTTGGAAAATAATGGCAGGTGAGGTTTTGTCACATGTCTCAAAAATCAGTTTGTGGTTAATCTTTTATAAGCTGCGTGATTATTAGGAACAAGAGCTATAAATTCAAGCACTGTTCAGCAAAATGCACTGCTGCGGTGGATATCAGATTTCCAGCGGGACACAAAGCTTTCCTTTCAGGGTTTAAAAAATCACGATGGACATATGTACAATTTCACATACTGCTAAACAAGCAATCAGTGCACTTCTCAAACATTTGAAGCAACGATCAGACGTGTGACATCAGACCGGGACATACAGAAACAGGGACAAAATACTTTTTGTGCTACTTAGCATTTAATGGACATACTATAAAGATCGTATAGTATACAACCAATTCTCTAATGAGTATCATAATTCATAACAATAAAAAAAATCTGCGAGAGACTTACGTGCATGAATAGCCTACGAAAGCACATTGTGTGCAGCAGAAATAATGTATCATTTAAAACCGATGTTCAGATGTTATAATAATAGCGAGATAATGTAATGGAAATCTGCCCTGGGATCTGAGATTCACTCTTCCACACCAGCATGCTCTAAAGATCACATTCACACCCTTTACCCTTTCCTTAATAAGTCATAATTCCAGAAATATTAATTTCATTACCTTCATATGTGTTTTTGATCGCTCATCAGTTCTCACGATCACAGTTATCCTAGTTTACGGAGTTATTTCTCACTTTCACTGCTGGGTGGCCGTGTTACTGTCCCGGCCGAAAATATCGACTACTGTCACACTGACAGATCTTTCGGCCAATAGGCGGAGATCACGGTCCAGAATGCTCCATTCGGATTGGATGTTAGGCCACAGGAGGAGGAGCTAAGTAAGCGTCGGTTCAGTGTCTTTGTCTGCGGTTGTTTGTTTTACATGCAGTTTATTGTAGTGATTTCTGCACATTTGATTTGATTTTTGAATCGAAATCTATCATTACATTCCTTCTTCGTGAGAGTTATTTTTTTCTGAGACCGTGTATTAATGGCTGGATTTTAGACGTCTACATTGTAAACAATCTTTATAAAAACAAAATATTGATAATGGTATTATTATATCATTACCTGCCACAATATTGTTCCTCGAATGTACGTATTACTCAAATGTAATCGGGTGAGAATGTTTCTAATACTGGCTAGACATTTGTAGTGGCATGGCAAAGGTGAGCAGATAAATGCGCCTTTATTTGAATTTTAGTGAGTGTTAAAGTTCTGTTAATGAGCTCCCCTTTAACCTCTTCTTTATCGCCCCCTCATGGACTCAATGAGAAAATACACATCATATACAATGATATGAGAAACAAATAGATTGTCTTTTGAAAGCAAACCAGGGGTCATGATAAAAATGGATCTATGGAAAATACTTTGTACATATAATGTACCAGAAAACAAACTTTTGCAGAGGACTAAATACAAGATTCACCATGAACTTTGTAATGGGTTTTGTACATAGATTCATGTGGAATCACTGTTGTTTGACTTGACTTTTATAAGTTGGGAAAGTATTTTCATAATGTTTAAGTTGGACTGAATGAGTGCTTGTGGTTTGTTTGTGAGCTTGTCTGTCTTGTGTGGTCACCATGCTAAACTTCTCATGCATGAAATTGTTTTGAACTGAGGTTCAATTGAGACTCACTGAAATGGATAAAAGATTAATTTATGTATGCAAATGAGATGCGTATATGTAATCCCCACTGTACCCAGGTCTCTGTATGTGTGCAATGCAAAAAGAGATTTGAAATCATCATTCATTGCCTTTCTAGAAGTTTTTTGGATACTTTTGGATGTGACGATGGTTCTAGTGCTTAGCCTATTGCAAACACTTACCTCAATAACAGAATAATGTGTGTTGCTCCACACTCATATACATGTCTTTTTAGTATTTTTTCTTTCATTTTTGCCTTCAAAGCCATGATGGTATCATTTGGTTTGTTTTTATTTGAGACAGAGATAGTGTGAGAGAGAAAGACAAATGATCTGGTTGTGATCTCCGTTTAAAAAGAAATAAAAAAAAAACAGACAGGAGACACAGCTAATGTCAGTATCGACTAACCAAGCCATTTGTCTGTCATCCTCAGAGGTTTTATACTAATAGATTCCACTCAGGATCTTTAGCCCTCTGTTTTCACTCGCACACTGTATATCCGTCTCTCTTTCTCTCTCTGTGTGAAGCTGTTTTTCTTCTTTTTCTCTGGCTGTCAGGACATAACTATTCCACCCCAGCTGAAGCCACACACACTTGTACGCACACCACACACACACATGCACAATATTAACAAAGCATTTTAACAAGGAAATCATATTTGTTTTTTTTCTTTGATCACAGTATTACAATTCATTTGTATTTAACAAGTTATATAGTTATAAGTAATGAAGTAATATAAGTCGGTCCGGGACCCACTAGGGGGTAGTCAAATATTTTATTGGTTAGAAATTTCTGAGAAATTGTAATTTGTGACTTTGTGAATAATTTAATTTAATAATTTCCTGAGCATTTGGCCATAGATTCTCGTCCACATCACAATGAATGTTACTGTATATAGTGGCCAATTGTGGTTACCACATGTGAAATCAATTAGCTATAACGAGTATTCATCATGTGTGGTTACATGTAATTTAAATATTCATACAAACACACATTTTATTTCTGTAGTTCTCAAAATCCATACACTGTATATTGCTGAAATGAAAATCTATAGGTTTACCAAATGATTCATTGATTAACCATTAAGATCTGTTGGATTAAATAATAGACAAAAGTATTAAACTGAACAAAAAGAGATGCAAATCAAAAGTTTGATAGTAAGAGCTTTATGAAAGGCAGTTACTGTGAATGAAACAATAATGTAGATGAAACACTTATTTTGTGTTGTGAAAAGGATACTTTGTGATTGTGTGAATTGTACTAACACAGTTGAAAACATGATGAAATGTTTGAAAAAAGTGCACTTTTGATGATCTGTTGTGATATTAGCACTAAGAGTTTTGAAAATGTAAACCTTACTTGTGAAAATAGTACCAAAGCGAATAAAAACAACTGTAAATTGTTTATTTTATTTATTTATTTTATTTAATTGACATAGCTAGTTAATTTATAAGCTGGTTTCCTCATTGGGGCCAAAAAGTCCCCACAAGGACAAGGATTTCAGATACTTCCATCTTTTTGTGGGAACATTTTTCCCCATAATGTAGGGTTTACCTGGCCACACACACACACACAGAGAGAGAATGACTGCACTTGGAGTGATTATAATGTTAATTTGTCTCTCTCTCTCTTTCTGTGTTCAAAGCTCCATCAGTGCCACTTGACCTTCTTTGGATTTACTGATGATGAGTGTTACCTTTCTACAGTGTCTCTGTTTTAGTGGAGGTGAGTCATGATGTATGTGTGAGAGTGCTCGAGCTTGTGATGTGAAAGATGTCTGTAGGTTTCATTTCCCTTTGATTCACACTTTGTAGCATGAAGTGAAAATAGAAGCTTACAAGCATTTCTCACACATCCAGACAGACACACTCTAAACACATACAGTCACTTACTACCCAATTGAATACGAACTGTCTTAAATATGCAATAATACAGTTAGTGCATCCCAAATCATAGTAGATTAAAAAAAAAAAGCCTTGTATTGCATAGACTCACCAGCCACTTTATTAGGCACACATTGCTAGAACTGGGTTGGACACCATTGTGCCTTTAGAACTGCCTTAATTCTTTGTGGCATAGATTCAACAAGATGTTAACAACATTCCTCTGAGATTTTGGTCCATATTAACGTAGCATCATGCAGTTGCTGCAGATTTGTCGGCTACAGGCTGCAACAAGTCCTCTCCTCTTTTTTCTCCTTAAGAGCCAGTCCGGGGTGGGTCTAAATTTGGACTTCTTCCCACTCCGTTTCGAGCAATTGACTGATTCATGTTGTCAAAAATCAAATGCTTCTTATTGCATTATTCCTTTGTTTTATGTCACTATATCGCTCAAAATAAAATTAATTAATTAATTCAATGTTTTGCTGAGCTTTAAAGATGATGCAGAAAGCAAAAACTTGTGATCATTTTGTCTGCGTCCATTGTAAATCGCACCGTTTCTGCTTTCTTTTTAGCTCAAGCTTTTCCAGGTCACTATGTCTACCTTGGGTTGTTTCGCCAATTGTTTAGTGCAAATGCAGCTCTATCAGAAAGTCTCAGAGTGCACGTTTTCTATTTATTCTGTAAAGTATTTAAAGATGATACTACAGGGATACGTTTGGTATCATCAGAAACATACTTGTTTGCAGACAGGCGTGGTCCTTTTAGTTAATTATCATTACAATATCCATATTACCATTCTTTTCCCAAAATGCTGGGGCAAACCTACTGGTATTTACTAAAGCTATTGTCACTTACCACAGACAATGATGACCAGCTTCGAAGTCCATTGGTAACCGTTGGTTGGTTGGTTGGTTGGTTGTTACAAGCTCATTAAAATTATTAAGATTATGTGTGTAAGTGGGCAATGATGATAAATATCCAGCATGTTTTTAAGAATTTTGAGAGTAGTCTAAAATTCTATTGAAGTTCTAAGCCTAAACTAGTAGTGAAATCATCACACCTCCAAGGCGTCACCTAACTGACGCCTTGGAAAGCATTTGACCATGCTTCAATATCTGACGCTTTAGGTGCCCTTTAGCGTCAGTTACGACAACGCCCTAGGTTCGCGTGTACCCTACCCTACCCCAGACCTAAACCTACCTGCTTCATCCAACTGACGCTTGAGGATCACGTCATATAACTTACGCTAAAGGGCGCCTAAAGCGTCAAATATTGAAGCATGGTCAAAGGTGACGCCTTGGGGTGAGAATGTGTTGCACAGATCCATTGATTTTGTTTGGATTTTTATAATTATAAAAGTATAGTGTTTGGTGAAAAGAATGGCATATTGACTGATGTCATAACTTAGGGGAATAGTTGATTGCCAATGAAGTAAAGAAAATACTGGAAAAAAAGTGAGAAAACGGCTCATTTTTATTCATTAAATTGATGCAAAATGTAGAAATGTGTTTTAAGAGTTATTTTTTTCAGTGGATGTTGTCAGTACATGTGTTCTGTGTATCTGGAATGCATATTTGACAACCTACCCAACCCACTAAGGATTTGAGGGAAAAATAAAAATCACATTTATATATATTATATATTTTTCACATTTTTCTGCTAAAAAATGAAGGGTGCATACACTAAAATGGCCACACATTTTGCGATATTTCCAGCAGAGCAGACCCTCCAATTATTGGTTATTATGGGTCAAAGTTACCAGAAAAAAAACACAAATAAAAAGTATGGCAGACCATTTGGCAACCCATTTTTGAGACTTTGGCTCCCCAACTAAAAAGCTATAATTTCTGTCCTGACAACTCTCTGAGAGAACGTAATGATTGTCTTGATGAAATATATCTGCTATATATTCTGCTACTGCTGTTGTTGATTATTGTTGCTGCTGCTGGTGCAGTGCACAGCATATACAGAGACTTGCAACTGCCAATACATTCACAGACATTCTGTGAGCACATACTGCTGCTGCACATAAAACACACATGAAATAACCCCGTAGCAGATTAATGTTAAGTTTCTGAAAGCTGCAAACTGCTAACAGCAAACATTTGCGAAGTATTTGAATGCCGAGCAGCAAGCTCATTGGCTGGTGATGCCACTAGAAGAAAATGTTCTAAATATTTTTTTATATCTTGTAGGACCTTAGGTTCTAAAGCGCTACGTATTTGGAACCCCTAAAATGCAATGCATGTGAATGATCACAAAATTCAAGATATGGGGGTTACAAAATGTATTTAATCAATATCACACGAAGAGTGACATTTCAGTTTTTATCCTCCAAAAAATCTGCATGATTAAAATGTGATATTAAGTTACTACAACAGTTTAATAAACAATAATTGAATTACAACTACAAAATGTTGCAGAATAATGTAATATATGAATGAATAATAGCCTATAAAGGACCTTTGTGCCAAAAGGGTTCTTTCTTGTCATAATAGAACCTTCTTTAGCATAAAAGTTTCTTTTGGAGTTGAGTTAAGAACCCTATGCTACATATATAGAACCCCAATTAACCCTTTTTTTCTAATATGTTAACCAATCAGCTGCACTTTTTATAATAACGAATGTGATCGCTAACAAATTGAGTTATTGATCTATTGACGCCATCTAGAGTTGCATGACAGAACTTTGTATGGATAAGGGTCAGTTTCTCAAATTGTGAATATTCAGCATATCAGAATTGTGCATCAAGTACAAATGTGGCCTATACTTTTTCACTTCTCCCCTCATTCAGATTTTCATTTTAAATTTCAGTAGATCTTGACCATGTCTACATGAGATAGGCTGATTAAATATTTGCGTTAATGAACAGTTGAAAAGGTGTACCTAATACAGTGGCTGGTGAGTGTAAGTTCCTGTTAATATTTTAGATATGCATTGTGTATGTGATTGGCTGCAGCTGATAAAAGTGGATGGAGATTAGACTCTCAAGCAAAAAAAGGTCAAAAAAGGATGTCCCAAAGTGGTTTTGTAGAATGCAATTAATTTTTCTGAAGCCATATGATGTTTTTTGTAAACATGTTCTTGTTCTTGAAACTGAATATTAATTAATTATGGTCACCGTTAATTTTTATTGATTCTAAAGCTTGTATACAAACACAAACAAAGATGCAATATTATTAGGGGTGAATTAATGCTGGTGTACTTTCTTCTCAGTCACAAAGAATATACTTTTAGTGCATGAGTTTAGGAATTGGGGTACAGCCTAAATAAGCAGGCACACATCACACACACAACGTCACATTCAGTAATGACCAGCAGAGAGCAGCACATTACCGCCAGCTATGAGAATACACCTCTTTGAGGGTTCAGGAGAATCCAATCTAGCAAGCATGATAAAATAGCTAATAGCTAGTCTTGTAGGACCTTATCTAGAGTTGAATTAAACCAGAACTGCCATCTCTATTCTCTTTGAAAAAATATAAGCTGTTTCCATATTCATGGCTTCTGTGGTGTCTGTGTGAAAAATCTCTGAGTGTTTACAAACGGAAACCTTCAGCCAGCAAATCTTTGCAGTCTTCAGTCACAAAGATCTCCAGCCAGTGAGTATCATAATATAATGACATTGATACAGTGGAGCTATTTTTCTCTCACTTTTGTCCTGCTTTTTCTGCTTTTACATTCCAAAGTGCATAGAGTAATACCAGTGGGAGTGAGGGCATGAGAACAAGACTCAGAAATTGTGTGTGTGCTATAACATATAATTTGTATGTCCTTTAAATTGGACAAGGTGCTCTACTTGTTCATTGAGGCACTAAATGTGTTGTATTGGGCACACGTCAGTGGTGAGGAGCTACATGCAGCCTCCTTGGCTCAGTGTTGGCTCTATTCCCTGTACCCAGGCAGTGTGTGCTTGTGCGTAATTTAGTTGTATTTTAATTTAATCCCTGGTGTTTTGGCATGAGATCAGTGTAGTATGTTGAAATGTGGGTTAGAATTGAACCTTCTCAGAAGATCCGAAATAAATACAAACCCAGGAACCTACTGAAGAGAGGAGAGACTACAATAATCTTTGACAGAGTTTCAGTGCTGGGCTGAGAGTTCATCTCAACAAAACAGAAAAGTGAGCGAACCATTAGTGCTTTGTTGTTGCTCAGCAGGCTCTGGGTGAGACTGCCCTGGCTCTGGATGAGATGAGCTCTAGACAGAATGCCTATGGACCGCAAGGCTTTCAATCAATTTCTGATAAAAAATAATAATAATATTTTAATAATTATTTGATCCCCTTTCAAGCTACCTTATTTATTGGATGAACAAAATACAGTTAAATATTACTTTGACCATTATTACATATCACAAAAATATTTAAAATAACACTTTTCTATTTTAATATATTTTAAAGGTCCTATATGCGCTCGTGATCGAATCTAAGAGCGAGCAGTCACTACCGGCCACACGGAGACTTTCAACTCAAAGGCGAAATCATCACACAACATGCTGGAAACTAATGTAAACTCCCACTGCAGGTACAACAAGCCTACTTTTATCACCTTGACGTTGAGCTAATGCTCTGTGCTCGTCCATGATAATGTTACAGAAACTGCATTTAGCTGACATGTTATTTAGCATAAGCCATTTCTCTAACTGTATTCGTGTATCTTTCACAATCAGCAATGTCAACACAGGTGAATGTATAATATGATAACGGAAACGGTCAGTGAACTAGACTGAACTGTTTCAGTGTATCAGTAAGGTTGTAGGAAGTAACATTACTGTACTCAACGTGTCTGGAAATGTGTATTATAAACAATATGATAGTAGTGGGATGACGACGTTTGTCAGTAGATCTAGTAAATAATATAAGTTACATCCTAAAGCACCTACTTTTTGTTATGTCATGTTTCATGTAGTTTACCTGTATTTCACACATTATGGGCGTAGCCGCCATTTGTAAGGTATCGAATGCTGGGGTATTCTGTTGTTGAAGAATAGTTTTTTCATTCTTTTTTTTCAAAATAAACCATCCTTAACATGACACTATCATCATCATCAATACAGCAAACCTATCTTTTCTGTTACTAACTTTACGGGATTTATTTACATTCCTACCGAAGGATACAGTAACTTGGTGAAATGTCTGCGGGCTTTAAGCGATATATATCAGATATATATTTTTTAAATTGTTCACTGGTAATGTACGGTGACGCATTGCTGCCACATACTTTCCCCTCAATTATGTTGTAATAACGAGATCTTATGTCGTTTAAACGACATGTTTTCTCGTAATAACGAGATCTTATGTCATTTAAACAACATATTTTCTCGTAATTACGAGATCTTATGTCGTTAAAACGACATACTTTTCTCATTATAACGACATATCTCTTTTTAACGACATAAATATCTCGTTTTAACGACATAAATATCTCGTTTATAACGACATAAATATATCGTTATTTCGACATAATAAGGGGACATTATAATATGCATTAAGCTACATTTAGCGTTCTTATAATGAGTTTCTATGTGAGGAAAATGCTTAAATGCTTTGCGTTCATATTCTGGACGTAGCTATCTGATTTTTGTAGTATACTTTATTATGATTTTAGTATTAATAATGCACGCACTTATCCGTGAACTTAATAAATGTATGTTTTTATTAGGCTACTATATCCACAAACAAATTGCTTCAGAATTTAACGAATGTGCAGCGATTTGTACAAATAGAGAGTGTTTGTGTATACATTTGTTTTATTTTGTATTAGTGAAATTTTGCGCGTCCCTTTATTGGGACATTCTAAAACACTTAACGTTAATAAAAGGCTTAACGTGGCTTACTGTACGAAGACAGTAATATTAAAAGACCAAACTCAGTAAACATCATATTAATAAGCTATACTTTGTGTTGTGCAAAAAAAAAAAAATCATGAGCACAGAATATGAACGCAACGTGTTTAATTAGCCTACACATTAAGCATTTTCCTACCATTAGAAAACCGCTATTAAAAGGCTGCATAGTCTATAGCTTATTAATATGATGTTTACTGAGTTTGATCTTTTAATATTAATGTCTTAGTACAGTAAGCCACGTTAAGCCTTTTTTAATGTTAAGCGTTTTAGACTGTCCCAACATAACTACAATGCGTTCTTTAATTCCCATGCCTCATTCACAACTAAATCTAGACAGGATTAACAAAAACACTATGTTTGCTCCAAGGTGAGAACACGGCTCAACGTTAGCTAGCTAACTAGCTAACTCAGCAGAGGGAGAATGTTACAAAGTGGTCAGGCTAATGTCTTGTGTTTATTCCACAAGACTTATGGATAAGCTGTTTGATTTATAATTATTCGATTATTTTCAAATTTCACTCACCCTGCTGTGCATGAATATAGCTGTTCCTCAGTTTGTGTTTTTACCATTCGAATGGTCAACGTATGAGGCGGCTGCTGCTTGCGCTGGGACCTATAGGCTTTACCTTAAATTTTGATTAAATTATTTTCTAATCGGTTGCATATTATGTTGTGAATATTTCCCTTGAATGATACTGCAGTCCCTTTTGTCTTGCTCTCTCAGATATTTCACCTGTTCGCCAAAATGACTAATGTGCCATGCGCAAAAGCTTGTCAGGCGTAGCAACTGTAACTAAGGAGGGCAGGGCAGGGCTTTGCGAAGGGTCAATTTCCTTCAAACAATAGCTTGTTTTCACGTGACGTCACGCCACTGCATTGCCATGGCGCGAAACGCAGATGGAGGGCAGGAAGTGAATTTCTATATTAGGAAGCACTATAACACATTCAAATGCCTATGTTTTGCGTCGTTTATGGTTGCTCAAATCGATCAAACCACGAAGAGTTTTTATCGTGTGCCAAAAGTTGTTGTTCATAAGGGGGAAAATACAAGAAATTGACAGAAAAACACCGGTAAAAAATGCCTTGTAAACCTAACTTACGTCTGCGGTCGGGAGGAGCCGAATGGGAAAATGCCCGTGTGTTTGTACAGTGTGCAGTGATCACTTTGTCAAATGTGAGTAAATATATTTTTTTATGTGGCTTATAATTAAATTATTCAGGTGTTTAAATACACTTATGTGTCTGTTTGTGTAACGTACCAGTTTCCGAACTTTGTAAAGTCAAAGTATGTCTGTAAGACGAGTTAGTTGCTGATATCTACAGCCTTGATGGCAGGCAAATCTCTCAATTCAGTTGAAAATCGGCCCTCTTCATAACGTAAGGATCACGTCCAACATATGTTTCGATTTTCTGTTTATATATTTCTCTTGTAATAGCGTCTAAAGTAGGACAGTACGGATTTTCCTCCATCTCGTCCATTGCGCTCTTCACTCCTTGCCCTCCATCTGCAGTCGCGCGTAAACACAATCATGTGACTGCTAACCACCTATTAGACCCCTGTGGAGGCACTAAAGGAACACGATGATGGTGGGAAATATGAAATGTGAGAAAATGTATATATTTTAATGCTCTAAATGTTTTGCATTCAAAACTTTGTGTTCATTCGCAAAGAACTCAAGTTTTAGAGTGATGGCAAATAGGGATGCTCCGATATATCGGTCAGAGTCATCGGCTGATCATGACAATTTTTGACTCGAATTCGGTACTCACTAACTTGGCCGATCTTACAGAACCGATCGCGATTTGATGACGTTGAACGTGTAGGACGTTTGTGATGCTTATATTGGAGAATGTTTAATTAAACCTTATTTGTTACATCAGACTTCTCCATGTTGAGGTTTAAATGTTTCTATTTATTTTATTCTCTTTAACATTGAACAATGTTTAATTAAACCTAATGAGTTGTATCAAACCACTTCAATTTGTTCTTTTAGGAGTTTAAATGTTGTTTGATTTTTTATTTATTTATTTGTCCTGCTCAGACTTGTATTGGACGATGTTTAAGTTACATCAGACTTCTCTATTTTAGGAGACTAAATGTTTATTTTGTCCTCCACAGTATTGGACAATGTTTAAATAAACCTTATGAGCTGCATTAAACTGTTCCATTTTGTTTATTTGTCTTATATTAAGTCAATTAAGCATCGGAATCGGTATCGTTATCGGCCGATCACCATGACAAGAAATCGGTACTCGGTATCGGCTGCAAAAATCCTGATCGGAGCATCCCTTTGGCAAAGTTTCTTGGGAGAATGCAAAACATTTGCGAGAGAACAAAAAAATAAAAAAGAATTCCTCCATGATATGTCGTAGATTTTCCTCCCATCACCATGTCCCTTTAGAGTTTCCATAGCCTCTCCATAACAAAGACAACCACATATAAACAATAAGAGATGCAATTGGGTGGAATGCAGTTGGATGTGTTTATGTGTGTCTTGTGTTGTGTTTATAATGTTGTTGGCATCTGTTGGTGCTTTTATTTTGTTTTTAGATTCTGCAGCACTCTAAATTTCCTTTCTAAGGATAAATAAAGTGAAACTGAACTGAATTGTTAGATTCACGTTCTAACAGTTCAACTGTTTCCTCTCTGATGATTGTGCCAATGTAGTTGATATATGTAAAGGTCACTAGCTGGAGTGCCCTTGAAAGCCACCAGAGGGCACTCGACATCATTCTCTATTGTCATTTTCTCACAAACTAAATCTCCCATAACTCACTGCCTGGACTCTTCATCCATTATCACATTCATTCACCTGTGTCTCATTATCCTATTTAGCTCACCCCATATAAGTCTGGTTTTCTCATTCATTATCTGCAAAGTCTTGTTTAGTGTTAAGGCGGGCACACACTGTGCGAATTTCGTCCGATTTCTAAGCTCGAATTCTGACTCGTGCGACTCTTTTCGTGTCGGACCGATTTTCAGCTTTGTCGTGCGTCGTTTGTCGTGCAGTGTTCGTGCAGTGTACAGGGAGAAACGAGAGGCGATTAACCTCTCACTATTGACAATCGGATGGTTCGGATGAATTTCTGGCATGTCAGAAATTTTGGACGCTCTTTGTGACTATATCGCACAGTTGAAGCAAAGCTATGAACCGATTGCCCTAAACTCAGTGTTTTTCATCACTGCGCCTGCGCAAAACAGAAGTTTAACCCTTTCATCTGCAGCAAAAAATACAATTAAAATAAAAACGAAAGGAGGGAGATCTTTCAAGCGGGATAATCCACAGATAGTTGTGCATAAAACTTATTCTTCATGCATTTAATTCGCGAGGAAACCACCCTCCGGTTAACATCGGCGGGTTATTTGCCTCCACGTCATGCATTAAAATCATTATTCTGTTAGCCCTTTTTAAAAAAAAACTTTTTAACTTTTATGGTGAATCTATAATAATTAAAATCCATTGTAAAAGTATCATGCCATTGTTTAGTTTGTTTATTTGATATATTTTATTCACTTTACAGCATCCATCCCTCAGAGGTCCAGAAATAAAATCTTGCATAGCTGTCTTACAAATTTTGCCATATAAAGGATCTTGTCTGCTATTTCAGTCATAATATTATATCTACAGAATGTTTTTGAAGCTGTATATGTAGGCCTATGTTTGCGTCTCTCTTCAAAGAGATTTGTGATTCGGCATCACCAGTCGAACATGTAAATAATTTGTCCTTTCTTCTAATACACAACAAAACCCATAAATTATTGTATAATCTGCATACAAAAAGTTCTGTAGTTCAAACTAGCTACAAATTACTGTTGCTTACCTCCAGTTCGTGTTGCAAAATGGATAATATTACCCACGTCTTCCAAGCCACCTGCGATGTAACACCTCTTTTATTAATTTGTTAAACAATGTTTTTGAAATAAACCTGTTTTTAATTTTCATTGATGATTAATTATGGCAATGTTCGGACATATTATAGACTCTTCTATTTTATATGCCTATAATTCATTGTAATCGACTTAAATGTTTTAGACAATTTTTAATGAGGAGTAAGATTATGTAATATTTTATTATCCTCACAGCACGTTGGTTGTGCAGTGAAAATATTGCGTGGCAAATTAATTACAATAGCCGGATCAATTTAATAATAAAATTAGCCTATAGGCCTCCCTAATAATTATAATACTAATATAATTAAATGCATAAATTGAAAATGCTAAATCATCTTGATATTGATAGCAGATGCTTGTTTTGACAATATCTCTGGATACATACCGTATATAGGCGCAATCCACGGGGTTATCGCAGATATTACACGTATAGTGTGAGCAGTGAAGTCTCAGCTCGACGATCGGACCGTACAGTGTGAGCACAGAAATCCTGAACTTTGGCTTTGCATCGCATGCGATTTACTCGTTGAGTATGAGTAGGTACTTTGCTGAAATTGCACAGACATCGCACAGTGCATGCCTGCCTTTACACTGCAATTCCAAGCATTCTCCCTGGTTTCATGTCTCTTGGTTTTGGATTTCTTAGTTGTTTTGTAGATTACTCTTTTGCCCGTGTTCCCTGCCTTGTTTTGTATGGGTTTTTTTTTGTTTTTGTTTTTTTGTGGACTGCTTGCCTGTGTTTAGATTAGATTACTTTAAAACAACTGGGCCCAGGATATGTAGGACTAGAAATGGGAGAGACTAATATGATGTGGAAAAAGTGGGTTTCTATACTGTCCAAGTAACAGCAGTTGAAGTGTATGATTATATTCACAAAAGAACTCACCTTCAATCATAATGTCACAGCTAAACTGGAACAATGGTTCATGAAGACCCATTCCACTCTTGAATGGGGACACGTGGTACCAGCACAATTTATCTGTAACACACACACACACACACATGCTGCCTTGTTTCTTCGATTTTGAAGTCACACTTGTTATCTTCCCGGTCACAAGAGACCAGACACCTAAAAATTAAACTCTCCATTTAAGTAAAACCAATTCAATTTATTTTTGTTCAAAAATATATTTTTCTTTTTAATTTTGTATTTTGAGAGAATTTGATGAGTGTATTAATATTTATGCCGTATTTATGGTCCATAATTATGGTAATTTTTTTAATTTGCAAATAATACTTTTTGCCATGGTTTATAGGGCCCTATAATTTCTGCGATCATGAAATAAAAAGGACACTCTTTTTACAACCAAAATAACAGTAAAGAGTAAAAAAAAATGAATTCCCAAAAATTAAAACGAAAAAAAAACGGAATTTGCAAAAATTACAACGGAAAAAACGGAATTTGGGAAAAAATAAAATGGAATTTGGGAAAGAATAAAACGGATTTTATAGGGCCCTAGGTTTATTTTAAAAAAGTGTACACGTTTTAGCATTATTACCACAGTCAAACCTGCATATAGAGAAATTATCTTGTTACAGTAATGCTTTTTCACAGCTTATTATTTGTGTTTATTAGAATTATTATTAGAATTTGTGTTTGTCAATTTCCCATTCATTTCCTTTGGTTGGTCACAATTCATTGGTGTTTGTGTATGTCTCTTATATGTCTGTTTTGCATTCTTGCTGTTACAGAGTGTCACCCCTTCATTGCTGAACACTTCTTTTTCTGCATCGTGGCCGATTTGTAGATTGTACACACCAAAAATTCTCTGACTTTTTGTGTTTTTGTGAATTCCCATTCATTTCCTATGGTTGGTCATTTTTGACCAAAGAACACAAGTTTTTACCACTTAGCCTGCTCGGATCATGGCCTCAATTGTTTTGTGTGTTCACATACCTAATGCCATAAGTCACCAAGTTTCGTAACATTCCGATGAAGCTGTGATTTTTTTTTTTTACATTTCAAAACAAAAAATTAATTACGTCAAGAGAGGACTGAGGTTTAAAATGGCAAAAACATTGAGAAAATGGCCCGCGTTGATTAAGTTTACAACAGAAGGATTGTTGTGGCACTCATCGACATCTAACAACAATCAGACAAGGACCATAAATCGTCTCAAGTTCATATGTTTTTAATGCATTAATGCCACATTTCAGCTCTGAATGCTTCTGAAACAATGTGAAAAGGAGATTACTTCAGTTCCTAGAACTTCCTACACTGAGCATGACTGCACTGTGAAAAAGAACACAATCTCATTTCCATAATTAGTATTCTTGGATTCTTGAATAGTATTACATATACATTTATGGATAGCCAGAGGTGCTTTTCTTTTGGATGTCAGTTCTATTGAGGAGAATAAAGCAGTAATCTCAGAACAAATAAACTCGATTTCTCTTTAATGCCTTGCTACAAAAATGAACACATACACAAATCTGCTTGAAAGGTGTGCATCGAACCTGGCATTCATCAACATCTTGAATTCATTAATTATTATCAGAGGGGGTTTATTGGGCTTAGATGTATTAACTGTAAACTAATTGATGCAGGAACAGAGAGATATATCCTAAACAAAGCATGTGTATAGATCTTTGACATAAACATCTGTGGCCATGAAATCAAAAGCTCTGAAATATATTCATAATTTTCTGAAAGTAAACTACATCAAAGTGCATAACCTGACAATCCTTTATGAAAGCTTTTATTTCTCAACAGTAGTTTATGCCTTCTTTAACTGTGCATGCCACTGTGATTACAATCTTGAAAAATGGTTCTATAATGTTGCAGGATGAAAGAGATGCATTAGAGCAACACAAGTAGTCAAGAATATTATTAACATTCAAGTCAACTGGAATCAGAATTGACCCTATTTAGTCTCTTAATGCATGTTCAAGGTCTCATTGTGCACGATTAATCGGTGTGTGCTATGGCAAATACAAACAAATGTAATCTGTCAATATTTTATCAATATAAATACCATGCTTTGCTTCTGAAATGACTTTTTGGCTGATGTCATGGATGCCATTTTCTTTTTCAGCCCCTTCCCTTTTATCACCTGCATGCATAATGAAAAGTATAATACCCACTTTTCACAATCCAACCAGCTCTCAATCCAAAACAAATCTTGTTCTACTTTTTGTTTTTAAAATATCCTTTTGCAATACGCCAAGATTCATGTCCAATTGAGCATTAAGAATGATGCACATGAATTAATCACAGGAGTCTTTAGAATATATCCATCCATCCATCCGTCCATCTTTCCAGTCCGCCCGCCGGCTTCAGTCACAGGACTCTATAGATTATTGTTTAGATATTTTTAGATATCCAATAAATTTAAATATTACGTTAATGCAAAAGTTAACATCAATTAACAATAAACAATACTTCTGCAGCATATAATCATCTTAATTTAAAAATAAATTGATTACATATAAAAATATAAAAAAAAATGAAAATACATTTAATATGAAAATGTTTCCAAATCAACAACAAATATAAATAATATATAATTAAAACATTAAATAATACTAATAATTATTGTTAACTTTTTAAAAATTATTGCTCACTCTTTGTTAATGATCCCTAAGAATCCCTAATACATTAGCTAATGTTAACAGTATTAACATTAGAAGTAGTAGAGTGCAGAACTGAGGAAAATTACTTTAAAATTATTATTGGACATGTGGCTGTTTTGGTACTTTATATTAGCTTACTATTTGTACATATCAATCCTCATATTTAATTTGATATTTTACCCCCATTGTGCAGATACTGTGTTCTTGCTTTGTATTACTTACCAAAAACGTGGCACCATACCAAGGAAAAAGGCAGTAACTTACAGATTCTCCCTAAACTATTTTGACAAAACTTGGGCTCTGGGTGTGTTAGATACACTGTATTTGAAATAACTGGAACCATTTGTTTCCCTGAACATGGATATACCAAACACAAACTAATTTGGCCATTTTAAGTAGAATATGCCACCAAACAGGTGACAAAAATAACCGTGTTGCTAAGCAGTGAATTTACTGTTTCCATAGTGCACACAAAGCTGATTTCGTGGCATCCTCACATACCTCACCCTTCTAACCTCACACAAATTTGGTTTTTAGATGGCGGCTGACAGTTCACATGAGCTCATGAGGTTCTATAAATGAAAACAAATGAATTATATATATATATATATATATATATATATATATATATATATAATTGCTTTCATTATGATTTTTTTTTCATTCCAATGGACATCATGTCAAAACAGGTATACTTCCCAAAAATGTACCAGCATGAAATAAATTAATAAACATAAAATTTGTTGATCTAAACTTTAAGCTTTTTCTCAAGGTCAAAAAAATTCCAGCAGTACCATTTCAACTATAATTTTGAGGTTTTTGTTTTACAGATTGCACATTGTTTGTAACAAACTAAATATATATTTGAATCAATCAATCTGGCCATGTTAGAGTCATTTTCTGTGTGCATCTTTCTTTTTAGAACAAAAACTTGAACATTATAACATCACAACTTTAATCGTAAGGTTTTTCCTTTATATTGCACATTTGTCTATTCATAACAAAATAAACCTAGTAATCAATCAATGCATTCATGTTAGAGTCATTCCTGTGTGCATCCTGTGTTTTCTTGTATTTTTACAGTACTGGCAGGACGGTTGCCAGCAAGTCACTGTATTTCGATTTCCAGTAACTCTAGCTAGTCCAAGGCCGAAAAAAAGGTTCATTCCGTCCTTGGGCCATAGGCAAACGGACGTGGGTTGGCGACGGGGCACCGGCCCCCAGAACTTGGGGACCGGCCGACGACACCCCGGCCTCCGCCGAAAGGGGCGAGGCAGGTGGGCGGCCGGGTTGGGCACGCCCTGACCCACCCGGGGGCCGACGGGAGGAGCCCGAAGTTTCGGGACCCCTGAGGCAGTTCCGCAAAGGCCCCCTCGGTGGAGCCACCCTCGAAACGTCCCACAATCCCACTATTCGTCCAACCGACCACCGCTTCCACTGGGCATCCGGTGACGCCCCCGCCCCCCCCGCCCACTGATCGGTGCATTATAAAAATAGTGGGATAAATGCTACGTGGGATCTCAATATCTCAGCTCTGGAAGGGTCTAGAGTCTCCATTTTTGCACTCAGGTCTAAGTCTCATGGCCCTCTATCAGAATCCAGAGTTTACGAGAAAATCAAAAACGACAGTGGTACCCCTTGACGTTTTTTTTCGGGTCAAAATTTTGATTTTCTTGAAACTCTGGATTCTGATAGAGGGCCATGGGACTTAGATCTGAGTGCAAAAATGGAGGCTCTAGACCCTTCCAGAGCTGAGATATTTAGATATTTATAATGGCATACAGAGCTGAGATATTGAGATATTTACGATGGCATAAATGCTACGTGAAATCTCAATATCTAAGCTCTGGAAAGGTGCTAGAGCCTCCATTTTTGCACTCAGATCTAAGTCACATGGCCCTCTATCAGAATCCAGAGTTTCAAGAAAATCAAAATTTTGACCTGAAAAAGAACGTAAGGGGTACCACTGTGTACTTTCTGAGGTGAGAGTTTGATTTTCTTGAAACTCTGATTCTGATAGAGGGCCATGGGACTTAGATCTGAGTCAAAATGGAGGCTCTCAACCCTTCCAAGCTAGAATCTGAGATCTCACGTAGCATTTATGCCAGTATTGAGTATCTCAATATCATAGTATGCGGTTGGAAATCTCCAAATATCTCAGCTCTGGAAGGGTCTAGAGCCTCCATTTTGCACTCAGATCTAAGTCCCATGGCCCTCTATCAGAATCCAGAGTTTCAAGAAAATCAAAACTTTGACCCGAAAAAAAAAACGTAAGGGGTACCACTGTCGTTTTTTTTTTTTGAGGTGGAGATTTTGGTTTTCTTGAAACTCTAACTGATAGAGGGCCAGTGTGACTTGATCTGAGTGCAAAATGGAGGCTGAGACCCTTCCAGAGCTGGATATTGAGATTTCAGCGTAGCATTTATGCCATTGTAAATATCTCAATATCTCAGCTCTGTATGCCATTATAGAATATCTAGAATATCTCAGCTCTGGAAGGGTCTAGAGCCTCCATTTTTGCACTCAGATCTAAGTCCCATGGCCCTCTATCAGAATCCAGAGTTTCAAGAAAATCTAAATTTTGACCCGAAAAAAAAAAACGACAGTGGTACCCCTTACGTTTTTTTTTCGAGGTAAAATTTTGATTTTCTTGAAACTCTGGATTCTGATAGAGGGCCATGAACTTGATCTAAGTGCAGAAATGGAGGCTCTAGACCCTTCCAAGCTGAGATATTTAGATATTTATAATGGCATACAGAGCTGAGATATTGAGATATTTACAATGGCATAAATGCTAGTGAAATCTCAATATCTCAGCTCTGGAAGGTCTTAGAGCCTCCATTTTTGCACTCAGATCTAAGTCCCATGGCCCTCTATCAGAATCCAGAGTTTCAAGAAAATCAAAATTTTGACCCGAAAAAAAAACGTAAGGGGTACCACTGTCGTTTTTTTTTTCGGAGTACAGAATTTTGATTTTCTTGAAAGCTCTGAATTCTGATAGAGGGCCATGTGACTTAGATCTGAGTGCAAAAATGGAGGCTCTAGACCCTTCCAGAGCTGAGATATTGAGATCTCACGTAGCATTTATGCCATTGTAAATATCTCAATATCTCAGCTCTGTATGCCATTATAAATATCTAAATATCTCAGCTCTGGAAGGGTCTAGAGCCTCCATTTTTGCACTCAGGATCTAAGTCCCATGGCCCTCTATCAGAATCCAGAGTTTCAAGAAAATAAAAATTTTGACCCGAAAAAAAACGTAAGGGGTCCACTGACGTTTTTTTTTTCAGATCGGAGATTTTGATTTTCTTGAAACTCTGAATTCTGATAGAGGGCCATGGGACTTAATCTGAGTGCAAAATGAAGGCTCTAAGCCCTTCCAGAGCTGAGATATTGAGATTTCAGCGTAGCATTTATGCCATTGTAAATATCTCAATATCTCAGCTCTGTATGCCATTATAAATATCTAAATATCTCAGCTCTGGAAGGGTCTAGAGCCTCCATTTTTGCACTCAGATCTAAGTCCCATGGCCCTCTATCAGAATCCAGAGTTTCAAGAAAATCAAAATTTTGACCCGAAAAAAAAAACGTAAGGGGTACCACTGTCGTTTTTTTTTTTCGGGTCAAAATTTTGATTTTCTTTGAAACTCTGGATTCTGATAGAGGGCCATGGGACTTAGATCTGAGTGCAAAAATGGAGGCTCTAGACCCTTCCAGAGCTGAGTATTGAGATATTTATAATGGCATACAGAGCTGAGATATCTGAATATTTACAATGGCATAAATGCTACATAAAATCTCAATATCTCAGCTCTGGAAGGGTCTAGAGCCTCCATTTTTGCACTCAGATCTAAGTCCCATGGCCCTCTATCAGAATCCAGAGTTTCAAGAAAATCAAAATTTTGACCCGAAAAAAAAAACGTAAGGGTACCACTGTCGTTTTTTTTCGAGGTCAAAATTTTGATTTTCTTGAAACTCTGGATTCTGAATAGAGGGCCATGGGACTTAGATCTGAGTGCAAAAATGGAGGCTCTAGACCCTTCCAGAGCTGAGATATTTAGATATTTATAATGGCATACAGAGCTGAGATATTGAGATATTTACAATGGCATAAATGCTACGTGAAATCTCAATATCTCAGCTCTGGAAGGGTCTAGAGCCTCCATTTTTGCACTCAGATCTAAGTCCCATGGCCCTCTATCAGAATCCAAGTTTTCAAGAAAATCAAAATTTTGACCCGAAAAAAAAACGTAAGGGGTACCACTGTCGTTTTCGAGGTCGAAATTTTGATTTTCTTGAAACTCTGAATTCTGATAGAGGGCCATGGGACTTAGATCTGAGTGCAAAAATGGAGGCTCTAGACCCTTCCAGAGCTGAGATATTGAGATTTCACGTAGCATTTATGCCATTGTAAATATCTCAATATCTCAGCTCTGTATGCCATTATAAATATCTAAATATCTCAGCTCTGGAAGGGTCTAGAGCCTCCATTTTTGCACTCAGATCTAAGTCCCATGGCCCTCTATCAGAATCCAGAGTTTCAAGAAAATCAAAATTTTGACCCGAAAAAAAAAAAACGTAAGGGGTACCACTGTCGTTTTCGGGTCAAAATTTTGATTTTCTTGAAACTCTGGATTCTGATAGAGGGCCATGGGACTTAGATCTGAGTGCAAAAATGGAGGCTCTAGACCCTTCCAGAGCTGAGATATTTAGATATTTATAATGGCATACAGGAGCTGAGATATTGAGATATTTACAATGGCATAAATGCTACGTGAAATCTCAATATCTCAGCTCTGGAAGGGTCTAGAGCCTCCATTTTTGCACTCAGATCTAAGTCACATGGCCCTCTATCAGGAATCCAGAGTTTCAAAATCAAAATTTTGACCCGAAAAAAAAAACGACAGTGGTACCCCTTACGTTTTTTTTCGGGTCAAAATTTTGATTTTCTTGAAACTCTGGATTCTGATAGAGGGCCATGTGACTTAGATCTGAGTGCAAAAATGGAGGCTCTAGACCCTTCCAGAGCTGAGATATTGAGATTTCACGTAGCATTTATGCCATTGTAAATATCTCAATATCTCAGCTCTGTATGCCATTATAAATATCTAAATATCTCAGCTCTGGAAGGGTCTAGAGCCTCCATTTTTGCACTCAGATAAGTCCCATGGCCCTCTATCGGAATCCAGAGTTTCAAGAAAATCA